>CM053404.1:8873604-8969511 GCA_028644305.1 Xerus rutilus | reverse complement strand
TAATCAGAATCTACTAGAGTTTTTCATAAAATTATGTATATTTTGCATAGTTTATAACCAAAGAAAATATGTATCCACCCCAATGTATCTAACAAGAAAATAAATCCAGTGTGGACATTTTTAAAACTTACTGATTCACTTTCCAGAGAATGGTTTTGAAAAATTAATAATAATAATGATACTGGTAATAATAATAGCAGCAATAGTAATAATTTTTCCTTTAGTACCAAATCAGAATGAAGGTTTTTTCTGCTCAAGATATGCCTCCTCTCCGTTGTTCTGTGTACTAAGAAACTCACAAACAGTTTTTTATGTTTTGCCAGAAAGTATGCTGGTATTTCCTCAAAGGCAGCTTATATTTGAGTGTGTTCACTGAACACAGAGCCTCATCGCAGGTAACTCTAGTGGTTAGCACCCAGTGACTCCAGCACAGGTGAGTCACAGAGCACCAGCCTCTGTGTTTGAGCTTAATGAACACCTGATACTTGCCCTTGAAGCAGTGGTTTTCAACCAGCAGCACACAGGGTTCTTTGGCAACACCTGGAGACATCTTTCATGGCTCATCTTAGGGACAGGGTTGCTCCTGGCATCTAGTGGTTAGAGGCCAGGGACACCGCTCAACATGCCATAGTGCACAGAGCACCCTACCACTAAGGAGTATCCAGTCCCAAATGCCAAGTGTGCTAAAGAGGGGATCCCTGTCCTAAAAACATGACAGCCATTTCCCCAGCAGTCACTGGTCTTACAAAGAAACAGAGCTCAGGGGAAATCAAACACTCCTCCCTCCCTTCCCCCACCCTAGTTGGCCATGGTGTGACTGAGTAAGAGCAATAGTGATATCTGAGGAAAACAAACTCGAAGATGAATACAAGCAGCCTCCCACTGCCAGGTGTGGCGAGCCATCCAGTAGGAGCCAGAAGACAGACCGCAGCTTCACAGGAATGGGTCTGAGCTGGCAGCTTCTTGTGGCTCAAAAGGCACCTGCCCTCAGCTCACATGTGGCACAAAATGGAAGGTGATGAGGGGTCAAAAACCAATGAGGGTGGAGAGTCGGTCTTGCCTTTGAACGGAGTAGTCGCTGAATTAGCAGAGAGGAGAGACTTTCAACAGAAAAGCCAACAGCTTAGCAAATTCTGTATGTTGGGCTGAAAGCCTTCCTTCCAAGAGAAGCTACAGAGTCAATCTCAAGGAGGGAGCTGGAGGCATGAGGGAGCTGTACCCTGTAGGATAACTCATTCAATCACCTAATCTTAGGTATGTATTTGCAGGCTGGGGAAGTAGTTTAGTAGTAGAGCATTTGCCTAGCCTGTGTGAGGCCCTGGGTTCAATCCTGAGCACTAAAAAAAAACAAAGTTATGGGCTGGGGAGGTAGCTCTGTAGTAGAGTGTTTCCCACATGCACAAGGCTCTGGCTTCAAATCCCTAGCACAAAAATACACACACACACACACACTGTTGGCAATTCTTTTTTTTTTTTTTTTTTTAGAGTAACAGGAATGCACTGTTGGCAATTCTTATGTGACCAGACAGTGTATTGTTTTGGGAAATAGTCTTTCATAAAAATAACACAAATGAGCTGTGAACTTCTCTAAGCTCATTCTCTTCTGAATGTGACCCATGTGCTATGGAAGTAGAGTTAAAATGGATGGACTAGTGTTCATCTCAAGCCAGTCTTTGTGCAGAGGAGGAAGAAGTGTTCCCCTGTAGTCTAGAGACACTTAAAAATGCAGAAAGTGCCAGCAGACAGGATTTCCCCTGTCTACCCCAAATATGGGAGGCAAGAATCACAGAATGCCTCCCAGGGAATTGCCCCAAATCCAGTTTTTTCAAAGCCTAATTGGCAAGACTTCTGGGATCGACAGACTCTTTCTTTTTTGAAGGAATTGAATGAGATCCTTTAGAACAATAGAGAAAAAAACCCAGAATAGTGAAGTAGACAGAATACAGCCTGGGGGCCGATCCTAACAGACTCTCGAGGAAATTCTGAAGAAGTGAGAGCTCACTGTTAGAGGACCAGAGAGAGCACCTCAGAGTTCAGGAGAAGTTCAGGAAATGGAAGACATTCAAGAGAAAAAGGCTAGTAGTGGTCTCAGTCAGGCAGGGGAGCGCATGCAAGTGTCTGACCACACTCAGGAGAGCCCGATGCTTGCTCAAGCTCAGGTTAGTGCGGAAAGTGTAAGACTGATACTACCCCGTGGGAGAACACCCAGACTGAGGCATGCAGCCAAACCCAGGTGTTGGCAGGTGTTTTGGTTTCTTGTGGCTACTCTAACAAACTGGCTTTAAGACAACAGAAATTAATTCTGTCACTGCTCTGGAGGCCAGAAGTCCACGTCAAGGTGTTGACATGTTTGGTTCCTTGTAGAGGGAACCTCTTTCCTAGCTTCTGGTAGCTATTCGCAGTCCTCGGCATCCCTTGGCTTGTAGACACATCGCTCCAATCTCTGCCTTATCTCCACATGGCAGTCTCCTCTGTGCCTCTGTATCCCAGATCTACCTTTCCTGTCTGATAAGGATATCAGTCATTGGAATTAGGGCCTATCCTAAATATCAAAGATTGCATCTTGAAATCTTTAACTTAATTCCATCAGCAAAGACCCTTATTCCAAATAAGGTCACATTCTGAGGTTCCACATGGACATGGATTTGGAGACCAGGAGGAAGGAGGGGAGCAGTATTCCTCTCACTATACCAGGTGACTCCAGGGTGAAAGGAGCTGATCCAAACTTCCTTACAATGCACAACAGCACTTCTCAAACTTTTTTTTTTTTTTTTTTTTTTTGGTACTGGGGATTGAACTCTGGGGTACTCGACCACTGAGCCACATCCCCAGCCCTATTTTGTGTTTTTATGTAGAGACAGGGTCTCACTGAGTTGCTTAGCACCTCGCCATTGCTGAGGCTGGCTTTGAACTCGTGATTCTCCTGTCTCAGCCTCCCTAAGTGCTGGGATTATAGGCTTGAGCCACCGAGCCCGGCGCTACTTCTCAAACTTTAATGGACATATGATCAGCATTCAGATTCTGATCCAGTAGCTGAGAATCTGCACCTCTGTAAGATCCCCCAGAGAGGCTGATGCTGCTGGTCTGAGAAATACTGAGCATCAAATCTTTAGCGTATTCAGTGTACAGATGCCTGTGCAATTCTTTGTCCATGCTTAGCCTAACTCCCAGGGAAAGCTAGGAGGGCCACAAATAGGAAAATAATTCCAAGTGCTTGGGGACAAAAAGTAAGAAATAAAGAGAAATCTGGGTGTGGGCCCAACTGTGTTTCCCAGAGGGGGAAAAAAACATGTTTGGAGAAGGCTGTTTGCTCTATGCTGTACCCCTCAATATTAACTCAAATTACTAGACCAGCACAACACACCATGCAGGTGAGTCTTATATGGAGACCTTGAAAGCACTAAGCTTTGAATATAGTTTGGCATGAGGAAGGATAAATGCCTGTAAGAGAAGTCCCTGAGAGTTTGCAGAAATCAAGAGAGGATAGGTAGACAGACCGCAGCTTCACAGGAATGGGTCTGAGCTGGCAGCTTCTTGTTTAAGCCAAGTAAATGAAATACTGGAGAAGCAGAAGCTGATCTCTGGGTAATGAGTACTAAGGTCCCACAGAAATGGCCTTCTGTAGGGCAGGATCTAGGAAACACTGCCTCAAGCTTTGTCACAGAACAGTCTTTTATACATAGGTCATAAAAAGAGCAGCATGAAAAATTGGATTTTGAAAGAGGTAGTGGACAGTGTGGCTTAGATTTCACTATTTTGAAATCAATATCCTGTTGCAATTATTTGCAGGCAGCCACCTGGCCAACTTTTAGATTTAGAAGAATCGTGCAAAATAGATTTTTCTTATAAAGCCCTTTTCACAGAGAGGGCTGGAGGTGTGTGTGTGTGGGGGGAGGGCACAAGGGGCTGGTTTTCAAAAAGATGCCATCTAAGGCCTCCTTTGCTCTGACAGTGCTGGCCTGAGCTCAGGGTCCTATAATCAATGCCAGTCAAAGCTCCTTCCCCCATCCCATTATATTCTGGAACTGGGTTGCTTCAAGGCATCCCTTCCCTGCACAACTGAGGTGGGACTCTTGGGTGCCCCCTTGTTCACCTATGACAAAGCCAGGCAGAAGCCCTCCAAATTTCCATCCTTTGACTTATAAATTATCTGAACTGTCTGTGATCAATGTGAACAAACTCCTTGTTAACCCAGCTTTGGTTAGATTCTCTACTTGCCCACTCTCCCTGAATTTTGACCCACCCTCAGCCTAAGCTGGTAGATGCTGGGGCAAAGCATCTCTGATCTGCTGACCATCACCCCCTTCTCACATCCTTTGTCCCCACATCTGGCTCTTTCCAGACTGTCTTGCTCCTCCCTAGAAACACCCTTTCCTGGCTGACCTTTGAGACATTTGTAGATGTCAGAGTTTCCCACCTATTGCCAGAGGCCGGTTCCTCCTTTCCCTATTGCAATAGCCCCTTGCTATAATCTTTTTGGATAGCATCTGTCTTTACCAAATCTAGATTTGACTTTTATTTAGCAAGACATATCAAGGGAAACATGTGCATGGGTCACATTCTGCCTAATGACTTGGAGCAAGTTCGCCCATATAGTCTTTCTCTCAGGGCTCCTGAAATGGTCCTACTCCATGGGCCTCCTTGAGGTCACACTGGCAAACATGGAGCTGGAAGACAGGCCCCTTAGTCTCTGTTTCCACATCTGCCACTTACAACAGGAGCTGTGTAGCTGAGGGTCAATCTGTCTTCCTGGGTCTCAACAGAAATAATACCTTAAAGGAATCTTGGATCTTTGATTTCAGTTCTAACTTTGTGATCAGTCAGAATTTTCCAACCATGAACACCTTGAATTCTAACAGTAGTTTTGGTCTGACCCTCTCACCAAGGCTCATGCCAATAGGCTCCCTTGCTGTCTAGCCGCCGTGTAGTGTGTGTGCCGAGTGTGGGCACACCTGTGTGTCTGTGATATCCTGAAGGGGTAGGAGGTGTCCATGATGTTCTAAACAAAGTATTTGATTTTCTTCCTTCCTGCCAAAGACTTCAGTTACATTGATTTGCTCTCTTTTGACTCTTGTCCTCAATGGTCATGAACAGTGTTTGAAAATAAGGCTGTGAAGTGACACACTACTGAAGTGGATGTGTAGGGGTTTTCCGGTGACACAAAAGCCTCAGCAATGACATGACCATGCCAACTAGTTTTTTAAATGTCTTTTTTCCAATTATGTCCTTTTATTTCCTTTTTTAGCAAAGGAAACTTCTGACAAACATAACCGTGCATTGAAACCCATCCAGATCTCGGAATGGGAGTCAGTGGGATTTCTATGAAGGGATGGGGTTGAGAACCTGCCCTGTCCCCCTGCACCCTCCCTGCCCTTGATGGCTCCTGAAGTGCCACCAGTGTACAATCACCAGTCTGGCCCCGTCACTCATTTTCTGGGCAGGGAAGCTGGGACTCCAACATTGCCCACGACCACGATGCTGGGTAGAATAGCACTGTGGTTCTTGGCCTCAGATCTGCTCCCATGGCCTCCCTCCCTCCCTCCAGGAAGCCACCCCTCTTTGTTCAGCTCATCTCCTTCATATGTCCCAAACCTCTCACCGGAAAGCCACTGTGCTTTTTTTTTTTTTTTTTGTGGGTTCTCGATCCCGTTGGCTTTGGGACTGAATTTTTCTGGAAGAAAGGAATGAAGGGAAGGAGGAAGTTTCATTACTTTGTAAATGGTACTGAAAGCATTAAAAATTCAACTGTCTATGGCTCCCAAACATTTTTAAAATGCAACTCACAAAACTGATCGTGCTTGCTATCTGCTGATTGACAGCACACATTCTTTATTTCAGGGCCCGATGTAAGTCTGAAGACTGGATTTGGTTTTTAAAAATACATCCTATTTCAAAATTATCAGGATCTCTTTGGAAAATACCAGAGCATAGATATGTAAGAATTTGAATACAAATTTAAGCTCAAAATTGCATCATTAGTAATACCCCCCTGCAGGCTACTGTTACTCGGTGGCAAGACATACATCACTGCCTGGAGATTATGAACTGAAGAAGAGGCACAAATTTTGCAGACTAGTGGATTAAAGAAATCTATCAGGCTGATGGAGTGCTGTGCCCGTGAGAGAACCCAAGACTAAATATTTAAGCATATTGTATTTGCCTCGAATATGCCTGTTTTATAAGATAGTCACACACAACATTCCCTTCTTCTGCATTCAAAATCCACAGGTGACAGAAGCAGGACTATTTGCCAGATTCTCCATGAATTCCTTGGAACTAATTACACTAATTCCTGTGTAATTAGTCTGGGGCCATGTGACCAGTTTTGACCAAAGGGCCCTGAAAGAAAATGGCTGGTGTCACAAATGATCTGAGGCACTGAGGAACAGGGATGTCTCTGCACCCTTTCCACTGGTGTTCTGGAAGTTCTGTAGAGATGAAGACCACGGATACAAAGTGCCATGTTCGTTACATGATAGCTAGGGTGCAAGCTATCAACATGACTTTCCACCGTTGATGCTGGCTTTGATGCCTTGGCCTAGGAGATGGTTACCGGATTCCTCCTCTGTAGGATTACTCTTTCCCCCGTTTTACATGTTTGGTGCTTTGGGAGGAAGTCACTATATGCAGCTCACACAGATTTAGACCTTATGTTCCTCAAAGGAAGAGTAGCCACATATACTATTTGGAATTCTTCTGTATGTATATTCTCTTCTAATTATTTTTTTATTCAATCATTGATTTATATTAGCATGGCCCCCAGGATATTTATTTCATACATTGGGATAATACCATTTTATTTATTTTGTTGCTAAAATTTTTCTAACTTCAGTCCTTGAAAGCTCTTTAGCTGGCTCCTATGATACCCCATCCCTGTGCGATGTTTCATTTGTTTGAGTCTTCCTTACAATTTGGCATTGTAAGATATGCCAGGCACATTTATTACTTAGTTCTAGAAGCAGTATTTCTCCAAGGAACCCTACCTAGTTCCTTTTAGTGGAGAATGCTATTGGAAACCAAGATCTGGGAGCTAACTATGCTTGTTGCTATTTAGGTATCACTGGACCCAACCAGAACAACTTAGAGAAGGAAAAGTTTATTTGGGCTCACATTTTCAGAGGTTCAGTCCATGGTTGGGTCTGTCATTCTGGGCCCAAGGTGAGGCAGCTCATCATGGCAGAAGGGCATAGTGGAAGAACACTGCTCTGCTCAAGGAAGCCAGGAATCAGATGGAGAGTGGGGAAGGGGCCACAGGAAAGACATACCCTTCCATGGCACACTCCCATTGACCCACCCCCTCCAGCATACCTTGCCTGCCTCCACTCAGTCCATTCAAACTCCAATGGGCCAATTAGGTTGCAGCTTTCAAAATCTAATCATTTCACCTCTGAATATTTCTGCATTAACATAGGAGCTTTTGGGGAACACCTCATATACGAACTACAACAGCTTCTCAGGTGCTTTGGGAGGAAGTCACTATATGCAGCTCACACTTACGGATTTAGACCTTATGTTCCTCAAAGGAAGAGTAGCCACGTATACTATTTGGAATTCTTCTGTATGTATATTCTCTTCCAATTAATTTTTTATTCATTCATTGATTTATGTTAGCATGGCCCCAGGGATATTGATTTTATACATTGGGATAATACCATTTTACAGAGCATGGACCTATATGTGTGAATTTAATCCATATATATACCTATCTATAAATATTGCTATCTGTAATACTTGCTTAGTTTTCAAGTTTTTTGTTTTTAAAACTAACTTATTGAGATAGATGTTTGATTTATTGATTTTTAAACTGTATTGTTTTTTCAATCTCTCTCTTAAGGGCTATGGAAGCCCTTCCTCTAAGCATAGCATTAGCCCTTTCCTATACATTTTATATGCATGTTTAATTATTATACAGTTCCAAATATTTTATAACCTTTACTGTGATTTCTTTTTTGATCCATGGGCTATTTGGAAGTTCATTTAAAATTTTTTCAACTTATGCAGGTTTGATAGTTATATATTTTATAATTGATTTACAGCTTTATAACTTAATTGTATTATAATCAGAGAACATACACAAAGATTGAGGGTATTTGAACCGTTGATGGATAATTGCTTAATGGTACAGCTTACTATCAATTTTTGGAAGGTTTTACATGTGCTAGGAAATAATGTGCATTCTGAGGTTCTTTAATGCAATGTTTTATATGTGTACGTTAATCCTGTTTTCTGATGATGTTAGTGAAATCTTCTAAATCTTTACTGAATTTTTATGTGCTTGTTCTATTGGTAACTAAAAGAGTTATATTCATTTCTCCTTTGTGATTGTGAATTTATCTCTTTTTTCCCTGTGGCTCTGTCAAGTTTTGTATTTATAAAGCTTTATATTTTGAGTCTATGATGGTAGAGAGAAGGCAAGTTGTATCTGATGAAATCACACAGAATATTACAAAACGTTTCCCTCTATCACCTGTAATACTTTTTGGCTTAAATTAGGCCTGACTTGATGAATGTAGTTTTCTTCTTGTGGTTCTAATGGTGCATCTTTTATTTCCATTCTTTCTGTAAACGTGTTTTATTGGTGTTACTTCTTGGACTCTGCTCCAATCCTAATCTGACAATCTCTTAATGAGGTCATTCATCCACTGATATTTAATGCACTTACTGAAGTATTTGGGTCTAAGTCTACCATCGTATGCAGTGCTAGTTATCTCATCCATTCTATGGTCTCTTTTCTCTCCTTTCTTGCCTTCTTTTAGATGAGTTGGTAATTTTTTATTGTTTCATCTTCCCCTTTTTTAGTTGGCAGATTATGCACTTTTAAACAATGCTTTTAATGGGTACCCTAGAGCAGTGGCCTGCAAACTGAAGGCCATGGACAAATCCAGCCAACAGCCTGTTTTTATATGGTCTATAAGAAGAAAAATATTCCATGTCAGGTGAAAAACAAATTAAACCCAAATGTCATTGTTTCTATGTAAAGTTGCATAGAAACTTTTGTTATCTTTTGCCACTCCTTAATCCATATGAAGGACTTTTTAAAGCTACAAAACAAAACAAAACAAAGCAAACAAAATCAAAGTAAATTGGATGATGAAACTTCCATAGAATTGCACAAATCCTAAATTCATATATTGCATTCATTGAAGTGTCTTTTTGTTCTCGTTGATCATCTTTATAATGAATATTATTATTAAAATGTTTAATACATCAAATAAATGCATGCTAATAAAATTCCACTTTTGTTTTTGAGTTTAGTGAGATTAATTTTTAAAATGGGATTTCCATGCTCGTAAGTTGAAGAATAAATGAATGAATGAAACTACCAACAGACTTGTGTTAAATAAAAACTGTTGGTTCCCTGTGTTAGTATATCAAATAACCCATGAACACTATGCAGGGAGTCTTCCTGTGTCTTAACCCAAATCAGGCCTGGATAAGAATGTCCAGATAACTTACAATTGCCTTGAAGAAGAGAATTTGGGGTACATCCCGCAATCTTTAAAGTAGAGGCTTGAGTGGTAACTTGGGAGTCAGATACATCTCACTTTTACATTGTTAGGTCTTCTCTATTTGTTACCAGCATTTTAAAATTGGGATATTTTATATGGAAAAAAATCCATATTTCTGACTCCTCTTAGAAAATTGGCAGAAGCACACCAGAATCCTCACAGGGCCCTCTGAGATTGGAGCCTAATAGATGCTGTCATCCGCCTTCACTTCCTAGAGCTGCCATGATAAAGCACCACACAGGGAGGGGCTGAAATAACAGAAATTTATTCTTTCAGCTCTGTAGGCCAGAGGTCCAGAATCAGGATGTCAGCTGAACTGGTCTTTCTTTGGGTTTCACAGGAGCCTCCATTCCAGGCCCTCCTCCTAGCTTCTGGAGGATCACTGGCCATCTTTGGATTTCCTTGTTTTCTGGACACATCACCCCAATCTCTCCTTTCACATTCACTTTGTGTTCTTCCTGTGTCTGAGTCTATGTTTGTATCTAAATTCCCCCCTTTATAAAGAACATGAGTCACATGGGGCTAGGGATCCACCCTGCTGCAATAGGACATCATCTTCATTAATTACATCTGCAACTATCCTATTTCCAAATGAGGTCACAGGTTTGAATAATGGGAGTTAGAACTTCAACATATGAATTTTTGGGAAGGGAAACAATTCAACTCATAACACCCCTTTGGAAGGGACATGCAGCTTGGTGGTAAAATGTCTGTTTGGCATGCATAAGACCCTGAGTTCAATCTCAGCACCAAAAACAAAAAAAGAAGGGACATTCATTCCCTCATTCTGCACAGTTACCATCTAAACCATATTCATTTCTGTTGTTCATCTGGTCAATTAAGGCATTTATGACCATTTTCCTAAATTCCATGAGTTTAGAATACTACACATCTGAATAAACATTTAGGTGGACCTAAATATTAGAGAATCATAGCATCATGGAATGTCAGAGCTGGGAAGAGCCCCAGACATAAACTCTTGTCACCTTACCCTACTGCAGGGGGACAAATCTAAGGAAGATTCCCAGCAGGTTTATTCCAAAACAGTTTCCACAATGATCCCCCAAATTCTTACCATTTGTCTGGAATTCTTACCATATGCTCAATATTTTTAAAAGTTCCATTGCACTGAATTTATCTGAAAAGGTGGATGTGTTTGACTGGGCTCCACTTTCTGATCCACTAGGCAGGATATAATCTCTTTCCTCTTAGCTCTTCCCAGAACTGGTGTGGGGGATTTGATTCTTACTGTGGGGCCTAAATATCATTTTTTGTTTGTTTATTAGAGAATGTGCACTGGATGCTCTGTTCTTTAGAAAATACAGAATCTTTCCAAGTAAATAGGGCCACTGTGTTCAAATTAGAGTTCAAGAAAGGATGCTTTTCAGTGGTTCAGCTGTTTCCTAAGCCACTTAACATATAGCATGTGTAAAACTGAGTTCCCATCTACAAACTGTATTTCTAAATTTATGGCTTCTAAACAGCCATTAATTCTGTTACCATCTGGGTCACAAGAGGCAAGCTGATAAATCTTTCATCTGCAATGGAGCATGTTTTCCCATTTGCACATTAATTTTCAGAATCCATGTGTATTTCAACCAGGGAACACTGATCTCCCACAAAAACTATACTGGTACATAAGAAGGAATCAACATTATCCTGTGCCCACCTGCTCTTGGTAAATTGAGACTCCTTAAGTGTCCAAACGAGAATCCAAGGAGCTCCTGATTCTACATAGCATCCTTTATAATGAATCATTGTAAAAGTTGATGCATAATCAAGTTTGACCTTTAAGCAGACAAACAATTTGCATCTAAATCAGTGAATAGTGATCAGGCCTCAAATGCCAATATGAAACTGTCCCCTCTGCCCCAGAAGTTTCTCTTTCCCCAGAACTCCAATGGAACTGAATGGTTTTTCAGGATTATCTAATAGTAGCCCAACTCGGTCCCTTTGGGTACTTGCTGACAATTTTGACACGGTTAAAAGCTAAATCACATGGTTTCCGCTCAAAATGTTTAAACACTGGTTATAATATGCATGGCATAATGTGAATGTAATTTCAAATATTTGGTACAATAAATACGACAAGAATCAGATCATACCTGCCCAAAGGCCAGGGGGATTCACGTTACCATTAATACGTGGATCCTATAGGTATTTGGACATTTTATATTAGATGGCTCTCTCTTTAATTAAGAGTACGATAAAAACGTCTTGCAATTCAAATTGTATAGTTGCCAAGTACTTTCATGTTCTTTGTTTCATGTTTTTAAAAATGAGTTGTAGCTGTAAGAAATATTAAGCCCATCTCCATTTCTAGAAGAAACCGAGGCTCAATCAAGAAAGCCAATGACTTATCAGAGAATATAGTCCGTCAGTGCTGGGTGGACCCAGGCCCAGATTTTCTGCCTTTTCCAAGCTCAATGTTCTTTTTTCTCTGCTGTTGCTTCTACAAAATTGTGCTTGGATATTTCTTTTCCCATTAGCTTCAATAATCCCCACTCCAGGACACTCTGAAGACATTGGTGTGCACTGAACTACAAATATAGTCCCCATTTGTAGTCCCCATTCCACTGTTTCAAGTCAACCAGTCGTGAGCTGGGATGTACCTTATGGTAACTCTGCATCATGCAAATGAACCCCTGAGAAGTAACTTCCAAGTGTCCCTGGCCACTGTGGATTTGCACACTCTGTCCTGGGTCAAGGTGAGAGGAGGGTTTGGCGTTGGGTTCGTGGAGAGAAGGAAGCTGTGCTCTCTGTATCAGTGGCTCAGAACCCCTCCAGGTTGTCCTTCTTGTCTCCATACCTTCCCTCGGTGGCTTCTTCAAAAGGCCAAATTAAATTCTTTTACAAGAACATCTTTAAATAAACTATACTTGGGTTGGCTTCCTTGCATTTGCATAGAAATTAAAGGAAGACTGTATTTTTGTTACAAAAATAACTTCTTAATAACAGCTTGATATGAACTAATTGCTTTCATGGCTTTGCAAGCGCTGGCGGGAATTATTACATAAATTGTGCACTTTGGCTGTTGGCTTGGACATACTGTGATGGGGGCTCAGTCCCTGCTGATCCCCATAGTGTTTATCTTCCAGGTAGATGAACTTGAGGTCCCCTTTGTGTTGCTAAACTGGTAAGATTTGCATTTAGTGATAATAACAAGAAGAGTTGTGTTAATTGAGCGTGGCTCAGTCAAGCTTTGAGTGCGTGCTTTCTATGCGATTGTGCACACACCCTGAAGCAAACAAAATCTCCTAAAATCCAGTCCTTCCCTCTCCACTGATGTTTACCTGTGTTTCACTTACATCACCTCATTAAGACTTAGTTTCTGCATCTGTAAAGTGGGAATCCTGGTTGTTCCTGCTTTACACTGCTATCAGGGTGAAGTGACAATGTTAGCTGCCAGGTGAAGGTGTAGAGTCAGAACAGGACACAGGCAATCACTGTTGCCACTCTATGGGGGTGAGGAGTGAACTCTGTAGCCACCTGAGAGTAAAGAAATATATTTACCTATTACTTTTCTAATCTCAGCTTCTGGAAACTGAAGGACCAGACAAAATGTCTATAGCTTACTCAAGGTCAGCTGCTCGTCGATGGCTGAGCCAGGAGAGGAGCTGGTTTGTTTTCCTGGAACTGTCCCATTGGAACAAGCCAATTCACTGGCCAAGCTATTCAAGCAGCCAGCAAGGCAGGGACAAGGGAAAGAGCGTGGTGGGGTCTAGGATGGACAGTGCATTGAAATCACAAGATCGGGTGGCCTCCCTGGGGTTCTCTTCCTTTATCTAGAGAATGACCTCTGACCTAACCATTGAGGAGGCTTGTTCTGAAGAGTGAAGAAAGACCCTAGGTGAGAGCATTTTGAAAATCAAAATGCCATCCATGGTATTTATTAGTATTATGAATCATTTAAAATCTATTAATTTTTGAGATTTTACATAATGGTTTTTGCTTTTCTTCGCACAGTTGTTGATTAAAATGACCAAGTCACTCGGCTACCTTCATAAACATGGAATATGCACGTACACACATGTACAATGTATACACATGCATGCAAGGGCTCCATTCACTTCTTTCATGAACAAGCACCAGCAAGCCTTGAAAATAAGGGAATGTCCCACCTCAGACAGAGGCTGTCCCTGCCCGCAGGGACTGCGCAGTGTTATACACCCCCTGGCTGATCAGCACATCTGTCCATTCATTTGCTTCCTTCTCTGTGCAAGAAACTCTGCCAGGAAGAAAAGCCAGGTCTTAGCCTGAGGAACTCAGCCTCGCCAACCCTGTGAGAAGATTGTTTTGATCCATGGTATAAGTGCAGCAATAGGTAATTGAACTGGTCTGGAAAGAAGTCACAGAGGACTTCCTAGAAGTGACATCTGAGTCTTAAGGGGAAAAAAAAATTATATGTAGCTGAATATATAGTTATTCTTTGTAACCCTCCAGCTCCAGGGGCAGGTGGAAAAACTTGGCTGATGGACTGTCCTCTATGCTCCAGGCCTAAAACAGCTGAAGAAATATCCAATGATGAGGCTGAGAAGGTCCTTCAGTAATCTGTCATAGGCTCCAGGCTTTTCTGTTGGCAGGCTGTGAGTGCACATGTTTGCAAACCTGGCTTATTCAATGTGTGAAGTTTCTACAATGGACCATGTTTCCCTCTGGAGGGGACAAGACATTTGTCTCCTCTGGGATGACCATAGAGGAGCTCTCACATTTATGTAGTGCAACTCAGGGCTCAGGATGAAGACAAGAATAAATTCAGATGGATCTCTTCCAGGCACTGAAACAAAAGGCAGGAAATAAATAGGATCAGACCAGAACTCAGGGAAGTGAGTAAATGTACCATCTCCACTTGTAATAACGTGGTCTCACTATTACTTTAAATCATTTTTGAGTTGGAACATCATAGGAGAATTATTCCACAAATACCTTTTAATATGTGATAAAAATAATTGTGCTCATACCAGTCTGATTGTTTATTGACTTCCCTAAAAGCAAAGACTTTGAAATACTAATTAAGATAGAGGGAGGGGAAGGACAGGATCAGAGAAGAGGCCAGGAGTGTCAAAGTCTTATCATCTGCTCCACAGCTAGGTGGAATGGAGCCAGATTCCTTTCTGATTTGCTTGCTTAGAACTGGTTGGAAAAGTGGGTTGAACTTGGGGCACCATCAGGTTGAGAGATAGTTGATTATATCACTGGAAAAATACATCTCTGAGGCCCAAGTGATGGGTGGTTAGACTGGGTGGGAACACTGACTTCAGGATCAGAACGTTAAGATTGATGCCTTGGGATCCTTGACATCCAGTTGCATAATTGAATCTGTCCCCTGAATATTTATAGCCTTGATCAATGTGTTGTGTTGTGTTGTAGTAAGTGGTTGTGGACAGATCCTGTAACCATTACAGAGAACTTGCAGGGATAATACATTTGAGTTAAGGGGGTACGATGTTTGTCTGGCAAATTTAAGTGCGCCATCTAGTGGGAAGAAGAGAGATTTTCAAATTGCTCTCCCTGCTCAAATGTTGTAGGTTTGTCTCGAAGAAGCCAGTGTGCCTGTAAGCAGTGGGGTGATGGGATCAGAGCTGAGTTGCAGAAAGATAGCTTAGTGTTATGCAAGGAGAGGCCAGCATGTGTTGGGTATGATGGTGGGTCAGCCTAGATTCACGCGGAGGCCTGGATCAGTGACACTAATGGGGAGGGGCAAGGGCTCAGAGAGGAGGACTTTTTGAGATGAAGTCCAAAGCCTGAGATGGCCAATGAAAGGTGAATCAGGGCTCCAGAGGCAGTGCCTAGGCTAGTGCTGTCCCCCTGTATCCCAGCACCTTGCAAGTGGTGGCCACTTTGATTTGTTGGCCACGGGGAGAAGCCATGGGGGAAGTCCCCATAGAAATAGGAGAAAAGGGTCATCTGCCAAGAAGGGCAGGAGGGCTGTGCAGTCAAGAGGCTTGGCGGGGTGGGGGGTGCTGAGAAGCAAGAGCATCTCAATGCGTACTCAAGCCCTGTGGGGCTGGGCAGTGGTGGGGCATCGTGGTGGGGCATCTGGTCAGCGGGGCTTCAGTACATTTCCACTTATGGTAGGTGGGGTGGGTGCTGGGGATTGAAGCCAGGGCATGCGTGCTGCAAGCGCTCTGCCACAGAGCTCCATCCCCAGCTAGGGCTTCGGCACAGAGGAGGAAAGGGGTAAGGGAGAGGGAAGGAGCATGTCGCTGCCACCTCCAGCAGCCCTGTCCTTTGATAACCAGTCACCAGCTCAGTCAGCTCTTTGACAGCTCTGTGGTTGGGAAGCAGTCCACCTTTGCTCCCTGCAGGGAAGTCCTCAGCCTCTCTCAGCCTCAGGGTCCCCATGTGTAATTTGGAGATAAGAACAGAACCTGGGCCACATGCAATGTGGACATATTCCACACAATAATTCATACAAGGTGCTCAGCAGAGAACCTAGCACATTCCCAGTGCTAACCTGATAGTAGTTGTTAATTTTTTTTCTGAATGGGTATCCCTCCAAACACTGCATATCAGGAGCAAAGAATTTGCCGCATCTTTTCAGAACGTACCATTTCCTTTGCTGCCAGTGTCTCTGTGACTGGGATGGAGCTGATGGGTGAAGATTCTGCCATGTTCCCTGTTTTTGTGTGTTTTCTCAGATGATGACTAGCACTCTGTCCTTCTGAATATGTAGGCCTGCTACATTTAATCTTATTTATTCTTGTTGCTCAGTAGCCAGAGATTTTTGCACTAAGGCAGTCTACAAAACCAAAAAATAAAATCCAATCTTGGATAATTTTGTAGTTAATTAACAAACTTCTTCAGGCTCTTTATAAAGGAGAAAAACAACTTCTCACTTCTTTCTGCAAAGTGCCTGCAGAGATGGGTGAGGGCATTACTGTAATTAATGCTTGGTTTTTAAATGCCAGCCTGGGGAGCGAGCTAGCATCTTCCAAACCAGGCATGAGTCAGCCTGGGAGATGATGTTTAGATAAATGTGATTTATTAAGTGAACAGAAAGAAAACATTAGGAAAGGCAATAATTAGGTCAATGAAGATACACACCAGCATGAAAATTGCAAGCCACACTCCTGAGTGCTCTGCTGGATAGACAGGTTTGCAACTTTGAACCAAATTTATGTATTTCTACCAAAGAAAGGACAGAAGCATACTGTTTACCCATCATGGCTGTGTGGGTATGGTTTTGATTTCTACTGTTTTGACTCGAGGTGGTTTTCCATGGGCCATGCTTTGGGAACAGCTGGTGCTTCCCAAGTCTCTGGATCTCCTCTTGCTGATGCCTGCAGCATCCTGGAGAAGTGAGAGGTGAAGAATCTCCTGAATCTCAAGAGCTCTGGGGAGGGCTCCCCCAACAAAGGAATAAATCTTTGTTTTGCAGACCAATTTGAAGAGCAGTGAACACAAGGTTCTGGGGTGGGGGTGGGGGGCCACTGAGAAGGCGCAGCTGGAACACTGAATATGAGATAAAGCGAGGGAGGCCTGGAGAGAAATCCTAGGAAAGCTCCAATTCATCACGTTTGAAGTAAGTGCTTTTTCTACTCGTTCATGGGTCATTGGTTCATGGAACAAGAAACAAAGAGAGATATGAAACCCAGATCCCAGCCCCAGCAAACTCATTACCCCAGGAGCTGCCTGCAGCCTCGCCTGCGGGAGGACTAGGTACAGGTTGCAGGCTCTGAATCCAAGACAGAGAAATGGAGCAACACACGACCCAGAGGCTCCCATCCAGGGCTGCTCAGTCTTTTTCCATTATGGCCCCTGGAAGGCTTCTTTCAAGGTACTATTTCCCAACCTCCCCTTCTCATAATACCATGGAGCTGTCTGTCATCTGCAGCCCTGTGCAGGGTCACACGCCATTGTAACCTCCAAGATTTTTACCCCCCCATCAAGAACCAGTTTAACCCCTTGGCCCTTGCTATGTACTTACTTACATCACCCTGGGTACTGACTGTGCACTTGGCCCTGGTACGTGTAAGTTCACCGCATGCGCTGTTTCCACTTGCCGTGTGAGGCCTCCGAGGGTTGAGTAACTTGTTTCAGGGCAGAAAGGAAGGACTGGACCCCCGGCTCCAATCTCAGCCTGCTCTCTAACTGCTTCTCTGCTGGGTCAGGATCCTCACCTGCCCTGCCTCATGAACACCACGCCTCTTACCTTCTTTCTGAGAGATTAGCCCATCTCAGCTGGGATGCAGAAATCAGGCCCCGGTGGGCTTGGGAGCATCACTGGTGCAGGCTGAGATAGACCAATGAGAGCAGGTTGTGGTAACATCCAAAACTGGGGGCTTGGCCGCTGAGCACTTCCCCACAGAGAGGCCAGACCCGCGCTCCCGGGGAGAAGACACACAGCAGTGGCCCAACGGCAGGGGAAGGGACCTGTGCAGCACGTGGGAAGCACCAGGCAGACAACAGCTAAGGAGAGCGCAGCCCAGCTGGAGCCCAGGCCTGGCCTGGTGAGGCCGGGGACACAGGAGACGGGCCTCAGTCTGTCACAAGAACTGTGCCTCACCACCCCCCTTGCACCTGCATATGAACATGTGGACAGAAAGAGTTCAGCTAAGAGACACTGGATGCAGTCAGAATGGATTCTCACCCACTGGCACTGAATTAATTTGTCTGGGCACAGAATGATGATAACATTATTATTTATATTTGTTATTATTAATCCAGGGCCTCGCACATGGTAGGCACATGCTCTACCACTGAGCTACATCTGCAGCCCTAATAGATATTTTTTTAATTTCCCAGGAGATTCTGGTTACAAATAGGTTAGGACTCTCCCAGCTCTACCAAAATATTCTCCTTACCTGAAGCATAGGACACATTCCCATCTGTAATTTGGCTCACTGTGCTGATTCTTATGTTGAATACGGTAAGGCACAGGAGATATTCAGAGGAAAGTTTATCAACCACAAGTGTTTTTGAATACAAAGAGCAAAACAGCCAGATTGGTAGAAACAAGTATGAGCTTATTTACTAACTTGTGCACATTTTGAAAAGTCTGCAGATGGGCAGTGGCTGGCACCAATTCTAATTACATCACAATATTAGCTCCAATGTATCTAAATTTCTTTCAGCTTTGACTTCATGGTGGTAGGATGGTTGCTGTAGCTCCAGCCATCATGATCATACTTCAGCAGAGAAAAAGGAAAGTACTATGAACAAACTTCTATTTATAGCTAGTTGGCTAGAACTGCCTTGTAGGCTGCTTGATAAGGGGATTGAGAATGGTTGGCTGACATTGGGGTATCTGGTATTTAAAAGCCCTCTGGTGACTCTGGTGTCTTCTCCAGTGACAAATATTCTAGATCAGTGGTTGTCAACCAAAGGCTATTTTACTCTCGACCCCTAAGCTGTGGTTTATCTAGCAATGTCTGTAGACATTTTGTTTGCCATGACTGAAGGGTTGGTACTAGATCTGGTGAGCAGAAGCCAGGGATGCTGATAAACATCCAAAATGCCCAGGCCTCCCCACACAACAGAATGTTCTGGTCCAAAGAGTAATTGTGCTAAGGTTAAGATATCCTGTTCTATGCCATTACTGAAACCTCCATGTAGTGTCTCTCTAGAGTTCTGCATTGCAAACATGCAGCACGATTCTGCTCTTCCTGAAGCTCTTCTCCAATCCAAATGATGTCTCTGTATTTCACCAATGTGAGAAGCTGATGTGCATCTTTCTTTTCTTTTCTTTTTTTCTTCTTTTCTTGGTACTAGCAATTGAACCCAAGGACACATAATCACTGAGCCACATCCCAAGCCCTTTTTATTTTATATTTTGATACAAGGTCTTGCTAAGTTGCCTAGGGCCTTGATGAGTTGCTGAGGCTGGCTTTGAATTTACAATCTTCCTGCCTCAGCCTCCCAAGCCTCTGGGATTACAGGTGTACGCCTCTGTACCCGGCCCTTTTAATCTTTTAATCCTAATGTTCTAATGCAAATAAATCTTCCTGCCCTTCCTGATAGTTAACCTGTGTTCTGCCTGGACATGTTCAGTTCTGGGATATTTATTCCATTTCTTTCCTTGTTCCTCTCCCCTCCTTCTTCCTCTTGTTGTCTTTGAATTAAATTATAATTTACCTAAAGGATGTCACACTGTCCTTCAGTGTATAAGTCAACGACTTCTGAAAAGTGCATGGGCCCATGCACAATGAACTGTCAGCGGGTTGAATTTTGTCACTTTTCGTCAGTTGTCTTGTGCCGCTTCCCAGTCATGACCTCTTAGAGGTTACCACTATCGGGAAAGGTTACCACTATCCTGGATTGTCACCTGTCTGAACACGCCACCGCCTGTTTATCCATTCTCCTGTTGATGGACTTTTGAATTGTTTCCAGTTTGGGGCCAATATGAATATCTTGTGTGGGGTTTTTGTGTGTGTTTGTGTGGGGGAGTGTTTTTAGTTTATCATCTGTATTCACTTCTCTTAGGCACATATTTAAAAGTGGGACAGCTGGGTAATAACATAGGCTACATTTGGCTTTAGTGCAAAACATCAATTTTCCAAAGTGGTTGGACCAAACTGCCCTCTCAACAGCAGTGTCTACCAGGGTTCCAGTGGCTCCACAGCCTCATCAACACTTGGTAGCGTCTTTTTCATTTTAATCATTCTGGTGGATTTACAGTTCTGTCATGTTGAGATTGTAATTTCTTTTTCCTACTGATAATATTAAGTAGCTTCCTATATGTTTACTAGCCATCTGCTAGCCTTGATTGTGAGACACTTGGAGTCTTTCAGTCTTTGTTTAGTTGAGTTGCTTGTTGGTTTCTTATTGATTTCTGGGAATTCTTTATGTACCTGTTAAAAATTCCCGTTAACTTAGGAATATTATTTACAATTGAAAATTGCTGAAATTTCTTGCTCTTTTATACCCATTTAGAAATCCCAGCATGTTTAAAATGCAAAATGTTATGTGTGGAAGTCACACGTGGCCTCTTGCTACCAACGCTAAATTCTTACACTGGATTGTGAAGAAGTTTGCCCTTTCATAGGAAAACAAGGGCACAGAGTTTGTATTAAGATTTTGACATAATAAAAGACACTCAGGGTACCTCATAATCACCAACTCTTTGTGATGCCATGGTCTAGATTTTGACAGATGGAAAAAGAAAACCTAAGGAGAAAAAATTATCAATTTTCTAGTTAGCTTTTTTGGACTAATAAATCATTCAAGTCATCTATTTAAATATAACTGATTTTAAATGGCCCATAATAATAATTATAACCACTGATCACCTTCTCCATACTAAATGCTTGGCTAGTCACATTGCATTCTTTCTCCTACTTAATTTTGACTAAAGTTTTCCAATGTAAAGATGAGGAAGTAGAGCAAGAAGAAGGGGATGTTAGAAATGTGTCCAAGGCCACAAACTAATAAGAGAGGGCTAGATTTGAACTCAGGTCTAACTTCAAAACCTATGTGAATGAGGCCACATTCACACAGGGGAACTGCTTCCTGGTGAATCTGGCAGGCAGGCATTTCTCTCCAGCAGACTCTGTTCCATCCTGAGCCATTATGAGCTAGAGTCTCTTTGCCAGTTTACATTCATCATGAAGCAAATTCTGTGATTCCAAATTCTTTGCTCAGCAGAAAGAAAATTGACATGCAGCTCACAGCACAATTTCCAGCTTCTGGTAAGCCATGGTTCTCTGTCTTCTGCAGCGAAGGAGGAAACTGGTACAGACCATTTGCCTGCAGGATAGAAAGCTGAAGGTCTGGGGCTAGAGCTCAGTGGTAGAGCACTTGCTTAGTGTGTGAGGTCCTGGGTTCCATCCCCAGCACAGGAAATAGAAAAAAGAAAGAAAGCTGAAGGTCCAAGTAACACTATTTTAATGACTGATGGGGAAACTTCAAAATAGTTCCTACTTTCCTCTTAAGATTTAAACTGACTTTTCACTACAGGGAGACTGGGACAGAAGCCCTGTGTGATCACCAGCCCTTTCTTACCCAGGCGTCTTCATTTCCTATGGTTCCTCTCTTGCTCTCAGCCCCTTGGCCTGCTGTCCCCTCTGCCTATAACATTCCTCCTTCAGCAACCCAGGATTGTGCTCCATAAAATACCCCCTTCTCCATGAGAGGCTCCCTGACCACCCTAATTAACACCATAATCTGCCTTCACCTCCCATCTTTGTCCCCCTTCGTCATTGTATCAAGTTCAACTTATACCTCCAAAATCTCTCTGCAATTACTTTATGTATTGTGGTCTATCTTTCCCTCTAGAATAAGATTTATAAAATCTCTTGCCAAATGCATTATGTATACATAATTCTTAGCCTAGAAATTCTAGTATTTTAATACCAGAACTTTCCTTCTTAACAATATTATATAGTATTTGTTTAGTTGGCATTCCAATTGCCCATGGGAGGCCTCCATATACAGAGTGGATCCACTGAACAAAGGGATCCTCATGTCCTGGTTGGGACAGAGCAGGATGGCTTGAGATTCCACTACGCTACTCAGAAGAGTGTGTAATTCAAAACTTATGGAGCTGTTTAGTTCTGGAATTTTCCATTTAATATTTCCAGACCACAGTTGACCATGGGTAACTAAAACCATGGAGGACAAAACTATAGAATGGGGTTTTGCGGAGTAGGAGGGACTACCATGATGCGTTTAATAGGAGATCTCCTAGAGGTCAACGTGTTAGGGACATTTTGTGCTTTGTGATTCATAGTTAGAGATAAAATGTAAATACCGTGTTCAACATGACATTGGGAGATACCAACATGATAAGGAGTAGAGGTGGGTAGGGAATGAACACAGGAGAAAGGAAAGCAACTCTGTGGAGCAGAGGGCCCTGCCAGCCCTGGACTTCTCAGAGGCCACTCCTGGTTCCCCTGGTTCGAGGCCTCCTTCTGAGGTTAACAAGGTAACAGTGAGAGAGAAACAAACAAATGTGGAAATGAAGCACATAATCAGAGTCTGAGCATCCCATGGCTGCGAGTTCCATGTTGAGGAAAAGAGGTTGAAAATCGAGGGGGTTTAGGTGGTTGGCTGGGGTCACATGGAGAGGGTGCTGTGGTTAATAAAAGGGCCACCCTGAGACCATACGAGGAGAGTGTTGGGCAGGGTCCTATCCCCTGCTGTCATGCCGCATTCTAGGTAGATAACACAAATCTTCACCAAGACACCTTGCCCCACCTGTCCTGCTGGTTGACAGCACAAGCTCCTGGTGGGAATGGAAGAGCTCATCTGACGGCACTGTCAGCATGCTTGGGGTTCAGGGTTAAGGTCAAGATTGCCCAGAAGGAACAAGTAAGCAAGTGAATGAGAAGACTCTGTAAACTGTAACACATGCATACATGTCAACTGTTATTTCTTTCCTATTTGGCTACATTCGTTTTATTGTGATGTAACACAGGCACATTAGAATATGAGATCGCAAAACATGAATGACTCCTGTCATGCGCTTGTTCAACACACATTTCCTGTGCAGCTGTTCTGTGTCAGAGCTCAGCGCAGGTTAGATAAGACACGTCATGGCCCTCGAGGAATTCAGTCTCATGAAAGAGACTGAATGAAAGAAAAAAAATGAAAGAAATGCAAGAAAAGAAATGGAAGATGGTGGGGCATCTCCTCTGATAGAGGTGTGTACAGGTGCCTTGGAAAACACAAAAAGGGTCCTCGATGCAAGCAGAGGATGCTGGGCGACAGCCGGGAGGAGTAGTACTGTTTTGAAGCTAATGAAGTGTTACCTGGGCAGAGGAAGAAGGCAGTGCTCCAGGCAGAGGGATGGGGGATGAGCCCTGGAAGAACACAATTTAAGTAACTTCCAATAATTTAGATGAGCTGGAATGAAGGGGACATGTGGGCAAAGGAGCCCAAAAATGAATCTGGGCAGGAAGGCAGAATGCCATCAGTGTAAGATGTGTTTTAAGCAAGTGACTCTGAACTTGAATGTGGAAACAGGTGAGCCAAGAAAGTATATTGATGTGGAGGAGATGAGTGTGCATTGGTTTTTGTAAAGATTACTCAGCCTCCAACATGGGATCTGGGAACCAACTTGTGCAGGAAGGAGCAATTTGGGGAGATAACAGGAGAAGCCTGCTCAATGCACAGCTATGGCCACAGGTCTGGAGAAGAGCAAAGTCATAAGATACTCACTAGATAGAGGGACTTGGCTGCTGTACACTCTAGGCTTCCCTCAGCCCTCCCCTGGATGCATATTTTTTCATTCCTCCTCCTTGAGGGAGGTAGAGTATATGTAATGAGTGACTTGGAAATAACTGGGCATGCTCACTTCAGCTCAGCTCAGCCCTTTTCCCTCAAGAGAGAGCCTGTTCTTGAGAACACCAGTTCTCTTCTGCCTCTCCATTCCCCAGATCTTCCCTGGGCAAGCAATCCTTGAGGGATGTCCTGCCCTGCTACTATGATTGAGTAGGTGACCCTAACAAAGTCTGAGGCATGTACAAGTCCGTTGGTCCATAAACATAAAGGCATATTGTTTGCTGAGCCTCTCCCAAGAGGAAAGGTAACATACAGCACTGACTCCTATTCTTTGTGTTATTTCTCAGTTTGTTGAGACCCCTGATCCAGAGCAGCACTATTGAATAGCAGTGAATGAAGGAGGTGGAGAGAGAGACTAGACCTGAATATGTGTGTTAGCTAGCTTTCCATCACTATAACAAAAATACCTGAGACAATCAACTTAAAAAAGGAAAAGATTAGGCATGGTGGAGAATGCTTGTAATCCCAGCTACTGGGGTGAGATGGGAGGATCACAAGTTTGAGACTAGCCTGGGCAATTTATTAAAACTCTGTCTCAAATTTAGAAAAAATAAAAGGCTGGGGATTGGGAATGTAGCTCAGTGGTAGAAAGGAGGAAAGGTTTATTTTGGCTCATAGTTTCGGAGGTTTCAGTCCATGGGTGTTGGTCCTGTTTCTTACGGCCTGTGGCAAGGCAGCGCATCATGCTGGGAGCACATGGTAGAGGAGGCTGCTCCACCATGGTGGCTGGGAAGTGAAAGAGAGAGGAGGGGCTGGGTCCCACATCAGCCCCAGTGACCCAACTTCCACCCACTGGGCCTCACCTCCTGAAGGCTCCACCACCTCCTGATAGTGCCGCAGGACAAGCCTTCCACACGTGGGCTCTTGGGGATGCTTATCCCAACCACAGCCAAGTGACGCCCAGCTTCTGACTGAATATTTCCCTGGAGCAAAAATGGAGAGTCATTAGCTTGGATGGGGAACTTGGGGAAGAAAGGGTCTAGGAAGGTGGTGATTTTGTGTTTGGCCACAGCAAGTTCAGAGTGACCATGGGCCACCTAATAGCTGTGCTTCTACTGTCCCCCTCCTCTGTGCATCCACAGTTCCTTGTGCTTATGTCCCCGTCATGTCTATCGGAAGATGTCCCTGCAGTTACCTGTATCCTGTCTACATATCATCTTCAAGCTCCCAAGGGTGTGATCTGTGTTTTTAGCATCCTTCACCTTGGGTCTAGGTTTGTTTTGAGCACCAGACGTCAGTTGATCATGCTTGTTGAATGAATGACTGAATTCAGTTACCTAACTCCAACACCTGAGTTCCTTCTCTGTGTTCTTTCACCCTGGACTGTGTGGCAGTCGGGGTCAGACAGATGAAAAAAAAAACATTGCTTAATTGGAGAGAGTGTGTCTCCTACATCCGCAGCCTCCCCTGACCAAGTCTCTTCTCTTTCAGTCAAACCCACGGTACCCCATGCAGTGTCTCTATGCTCCAAAGTCCTGATATCAGGGTCCATGGCTTACTGTGAACGTTGCCTCCACTTGCAATTCAGGTTGACCCAGGGATGCAGCTCTGAGCCCTGGCCAGCCCTTGTCAGCAGCCCCCGGAACCTATCAGTGGGCTGCAGTCTGTGCTTACAGGGTGATCCCCCAAAGAGATGCTCATTGTTTTAGTGGAACTGACAAGAGCTGACAGCGGAAAAACGTGTGCCCTGCTGGTGGTAGGAAGGTCACCATCAGCTAATTGTTTCTATTTTCTGGGGCACAGATAAACACAGTACCAGAGCCTGAATGATGTGTAAGGCACAGATATCTGGGGTGCAGAGAAGCCTGTCTAGAGAGGCCCTGACAGGCTTGGGTCAAAAGCACTGAAGGCATCTCAAAGAAATGGAGATTGTTTTTCTTTCTTTGAAATATACCAGACATACAGAAAAAATGCATAAAAGCCTATGAACAACCTAAGAGTCACATATGAAATGCCTTTGCAACTACTACCTGGGCCAGTATGATCTGGCACGTTCCACTCAAAATATGTGTGCCCTTTTCTAGTCATACCCAATATGTCACTTTTCACAGTAACCATGTTCCTGGCCCTTTTTATAGCTTTAGCACCTTTGCTTTGCCTCTCTCAATAATTTGACTCGGTTTGCTTGTCTGAGAACTTGATATGAATCCGGTCTGACCAGGTGTGTTCTTTTTTGATGCGTATCTTTCACTCACAATCATATTTGTGAGATTCATTCACATACATGTGTGTGATTGTAGATTCTTCCAGTTGCCATAGTTTCATTACGTTACAGTGATAATTCATCCATTCTGCCATCAATGGTTTGAAGGTTATTTGGGAGGTTTGCATTTTGCCATTAGCGCCGTTCTTGATCCTGGAAGCTGCTATACTTGTGCAGAATTTCTCTAGGGGATTCAGTGATGGATTTCTGGATCATTAGGTATGTATATCCTCAAGTTTAATAGAAATGCCAAACTCTTCCAAAATGGATGTCTCACCACTAATGGAACATATAAGGCATCTCATAGTTCTAACTGCAGGACTCAAGATAAACCCCATCGTCTGCAAACAGGAAGCTTCACCTAGTCTTTGGAGAGTGCCTCACACCTAAAAATGTGGCATTTTGTCTTGTTTTCATCATTTAACTTCTTTCCCCTCTGAGGATGAAAGAGCTTCACACATTGTTATTCAAAGTATCACTTGTCTAATTTGCATGGACAGAAGGGCAATTGAACAGCTATCATGCAGATACAAAGTTGTACATACAGAAGTACATTTGTCACAAGAAAATAAACAGAAAATGGAATGCCTGAACTAATACCAGGGTTTCTTTCTTGGACTCCACCAATTTGCTCCCTCTACCTTTGCTGAGAAACAGAGGGTTCAAATGATATATTCTATTCAACATATGAATCGAACACCTGTTAGTCCTCTTTAGTTGTGATAGGGCAAAATAAGCAAGAAACACATCCTGAGAAATTTGGGATTATGTCTGTCCAGGGGCTCTTTCCAGGAGAAGGTATAGGCTTGTTTTGACCTTTTTTTTAAATCAAACATTATCATAACCAAAGATTTTACATGTTCCAGGAATTTCAGAGAATTCTAATACTGTCATTTGTTCAGGTAAAGAAAGTAAGCAGTACTTATCTCTAATTGTCTCTCCTTCACCTTGAACCCCCAAGACCTAACATAGGCCTTGCTTATAATAAGTGCTCAATAAAAGTTGAATGGATAGATGAAGAAATGCATTTTGTTAAAAATTCTGTCCTATAAGATTCAACACCATCCAATTACTTTCCTTGACCACCCCCCAAAAAATGTTATGGGTCTCAAGAAATTTCCAATTCCTCTTTGTAAAGAAACATTAATTCTAGTCCTAATATTGATCCTTCAAATTAAATTTTATTAAATTTGGTTAAACAAAAACATAAAAGAGATTCAAAACCTCCATACCTTCCCCCAATCTATTTTGGGGAGCCCTTTCTTGAGTGATTTCCAACATTCGTGTTTGAAGTTAGTGATACCACTGAGCCTTGCTGGAGCACAAGACATCTTTCCAAATGGAAGTGCAGACCACAGGAGGCATCACAGCACAGCTTCAGCCAGCTGTAATGAGACACTCAACAATGAAGGAAGCATCCACTGAGAGGGTAATACATCCTCTCCTTAATAAATCTCTGACAAGGACAGACCACATGATGTCTCAGTGCCATGAGCATGCAAATTAAATCAGAGGAGATGTCTTGTTGATGGATAGATACTGCAGGTAATCAGATAATTGACCAGGCCTGAGCTGATAATGAGACACTTTGGGCTAATTACAAGAGGACCAATGAGTTGAATTCAGATGCAAAGCCGAAGACATTATAGAAACAAGGGCAGGTGCTGGAGAGCCAGAAGGATCTGGTGCTGGAGAGTGGAAGTTGCAACAGTCTAGGTCATGAATCATCTGCTTATTCCCTGAGTCAGGCTCAAATACCAAAGGTACGGATACTTCCCTGGGGAGGTTTAGAGTCCAGAATCTAATGCCTGGGAGAGGAAAAAGCCTGGAAGCCATATCCCAAGAGTGTCTTTGTATTTTGAATTTAGTAACTCCTGAAGTTTGATTTGAGTATAAAATGGTCAGATTTTCTTTGGGAGCTATTGGCAATCAGTTTAAATTGCATGAAGATTTCAGAAAGTAAGTTCTACCCAGAGGTGGCTCATTCGGTCCAAAAGGACATAATCTATTGTTACATGTTTTAGATATATTCAAGAATATGTTTTTTAAATCTCAAACATTAGTAAGTCAACCTCTCCATCCCACCTTGCTCTTACATACCTGCTCTGTCAAGAAGTAAACTGTCCTGCTGAATCTCCTCTCCTTGTGCACTGGGAGTGGGTGATGAACACCCATTGGTCCTATGTTTTTCTTCCTTTCCACACTGACCCTTTTTCTCTTCCTGTCCTGCCTCCTCCCTTCCTCTTTCTCCCTATCTCTGTCAACTAAAGATCTCCATAAAATAATCTGTCATTCTTCTTAAATCACAGCCCATGGTCATGAGCAGACGGAGCAAAGCCCTGTGGCATGGCATGGCATAGTATATAGTGAGCCCTGTTGGACTGCACACTTCTGCTCTCCCTGCATGAGTACTCTCTCCATTGGATCTAACTTGTGTTCTTTAATTCAGTTTCTTTTTATTTATAGATTGGTACCATCAAAAATTGTAGAGTATAGGTCTGTACATTAACAATTTCCCTACCTATATGGTTGCTATAATTCTCCTGGTTTCTTGTTTGTTCTATTCAATAGTGTTTTTGAGATTTGGTCCTGCAGTTAGGTAAGTCTGGTTCATTGCTTCTGAGGGCCACACCAGGTTCTGTTCTATGGCCTTTCATTTGCCAAGCTGCAAGGATATACAGTGTGTGCTCTAAAGAATTTGGGGCATGGACAGCACCCTCCCCTGGCCTGCCACCACCTGTAGCTTTGCACCAATGCCCCTTGGCGAGAAGTCTTCAATTTTGATGCATACTCCATCATTGTTTTTATTATGGCTTTTGTTTCATGATTTTGTTTAAGAACAGGCTCACAAAGATACTCTCCTCCCTTTCTTTCCATTAGCTTTCTACTCTTGCCTTCTATACTGATGTTTTCAATCCATTTGAAGTTTATTTTTACATAGCAAAAGGTAGGAATACAGCTTTCTTTTCTCCATACTGAGAACCAGTTTTGCCCACATCGTGCGCTAAATAATTCACCCAGTCTGTGTGGATTCCTGGATTGCCCTCTAGGCATTTCTGTTGCTATCACTTATGCTGTCAGTACTCAGTCTTTCTTACCCTAGCACTGCAGTATGTCTTGATAGATGGCAAGGAAATTCTTCCCAATTCTTTGCTCTTCTGTTTCAGAAAGGTCTTGTCCATTTGCAAAGTCTTATTTCTCATTTCAAATTTTGGCATCAATTTATCAAGTTCCAACCAATGACTGCTAGGATTTTGCTTAAAATTGTACTGAATTTGCAGATTAACTTGGAGAGAGGTGATTGTTTCATGATAGGTTACCCCATTCATGATGGTGGCCTGGGCTCCAATTTATTCCTCTCTCCTATGATATCCCTTAATATTTTGCTATTTTTTTCATAGAAGACCTTGCAGATTCTTTACTGATTACTAGATACCTTAATGTTGGAGCTATGATGATATTTTACTTTCTGTTCTATGTTCTAATTGCTGACTGTTGAGGTAGATGGATGTTATGGATTTACATGTGTTGATATTTTTCTTTGAAAACTTTACTAAACTCTCATTAGTTATCAGCATTTATTCTGTTAGGATAGGATTGCTATGTAGATGAGAGAGTAGTCTAAAATAATGACTTCAGTTTTCCTTCTTATTCCTGGCCTTCTTAAATATCCTTATTTACTTTTCATTTTGGAAGGGCAATTTGACTGACCAATGAGTTAAGAAGAAACTCCATATATGTAGCCCCTTTTGGAACCAGTGCCCCACAGGAAGCAAAACCTCTGCTCCTTCTTGCTCCCAGCTGTAGACAGAGGACAACCCCATTGTCTATACTCTGTGCCATTCACAGGAAGTTGTCAGCAAATCCACCTGCCTGGCTGGTGCATTCTCGTCCTAAAACACCAGCTTTGCCAGTGATGAGATCTTGTTTTTATTTCTATCTACATCACAAATCTTTTTTCTTAAGTTGCACTGACTTTATGTGGCATAAAGATGGTGCTATTAGCTGGGCGCTGTGGTGCACACATGTAATCCCAGCACTTAGGGAGGCTGAGACTGAAGAATTGTGAGTTCAAAGCCAGCCTCAGCAACAGTGAGGTGCTAAGCAACTCAGTGAGACCCTGTCTCTACATAAAACACAAAATAGGACTGGGGATGTGGCTCAGTGGTCGAGTGCCCCCTGAGTTCAATCCCTGGTACCAAAAAAAAAGATGGTGCTATTTATTATCTCCTTAACACTTACATACCTTCTCATCTTTATAAATCTGCTGTGGTTTGCATGTTTATTTACCTTGAAAATTCATATTGAAATTTGATTTCCAAAGCAGAAGTATTAAGAGGCAGGCCCTTTAGGGGGCAAGCTCAGGAGGACTCCTTGAGAATGGCTCAGGGACCTTACAAAAGAGGCTTCGCACTATGTCCGGCCCCTTTCCACCCTCCTTCCAGGAGCTGGGCTTCTGTTATTAGCTGTCATTTTCCTCTCACCTGGGAATCCGGACACCTTCTCTGTCTGGGAAGATTGTAAGCCAGTGGTCCTCAGCCTAGGAGGAGCCTGGGGGGGACCTGCGTGCCAGGGAGGAAATGGCTGGTGGTGACTGCTGTGGGTGTGGCTGCTCCCCAATTACACTTGCTCTTGTAAGACTGTCATTAAAGTCTCTGTTCCTGCACCTCGTGTCCAGAGTCCATTCTTTGAGTTTGGGCAAGTGAGTGTGTTTCTCACCAGAAGAAAAAGGGAAGGAAAGGAGGACATCCTCCACGGCCCTCCCCTGGGCTCCTGCTGCTCCACCTGCTCTCTGGCCCTGGAACTGGCTCTGTGCTTCCCTTTTTCCGTCCAGTGGGTTCTGGCAACTACTCTGTCACTTCCTCGGCTGCCTCTGTGAAGTCTTAAGAAGTGTTTCCAGCAGAGCTCCTGCACCTTTCTCTCTCCCAGTTACACACTGCCAGCTATCATCCCAGTGAAACTCGTGTGCTCTGGTTGAAGAATTAGGAAATATCTACCAGGAGCTTGCTCCTCCCCCCTCCTTTCTCCCTCCTTCCCCCCTCCTTCCCAGGGAGCTCTCCCTGCCATCCTCCTGTCTCATCTTCCTGTCCTGTCTTCCTGTGACCACAGGCATTTCTTTGCAGCTTCTTCAGCATCACCTCCTCTGCCTCTTTCTTCCTCGTCCTTCTCTCTGAGTCAGTATTCGTACCAAGCACTATGTGAAGCTAAGTATTTCATTAGCTCCTTTAATAGCCATCATATTTCAATGAAATATAGAAGCATGACCCCACTTTTCCAGAAGGTTGCTTTTAAGGCTCTGAGAAGTCAAGTAACTTGTCCAAGCTCACACAGTTCCTACACAGTGGGTCTCATTAGTTCCTTCCCTTTGGCCTTGAGACATGGGCACGTTTGCTGACATAACTAAGGAAGGAAAGCGTCACTTCCTGTGAGGATCTGTTCTGCTCCTCTTCTTTCTTTCATTGCTAACGTAGCTGGTGAGCAGAGGGGATCTAGGCTTCTATTTCCTCAACATCCAAACCTGCTTTGAATCCTCGCAGCCTACCTTCCGCCCTCTTCCATCCTGCCTGTGTTAGAACCATCTCTCCAAAGCCACCAAAGGCCACCTTTTCTCTCAATAGATGGCTTTGTGATCCTTCTCCTCAGACCCTCTGTAGCTATTGTTAGAAATACTGAGGTGCCACGGAAATCAAACACATGCTTGGAAGTGGGTGGGCAAGGCAGACTTTACTCCTGCTAGAAGGGCGAGCTGCTGAACCTGGCTAGCAAGTCTCCCTGCTGGTAGCCCTAAGGCAGCACTGCTCCTGGCCCCAATAGGAGGAGCTCGGGGTGACAATCTATGCAATTAATAAACTTAAAATTGGCACAGGCAAAGCAAAGGACTGTAGTTAAAATGGCTACAATTGGAGGAACTTTGGATGGGACGGGGGGAGGGGGAGGGGGAATTGGAGTAGCAAAAATGGTTGAATGAGGTGGTCATCACTACCCTGGGTACATGTATGAAGACAGGAATGGTGTGACTCTATCTTGTTTGCAACCAGAGAGATAGAAAATTGAGCTCTATATATGTACTATGACTTGAAAGGCATTTACAAAAAATAAATATAAAAAATGCCTACAATTGGATCTTACTTCCCAATTAAAGCTAAATACTATATTCTGAAAGTGGACCACTGAATTTTCTCTCTGTCACACTGTTGATGTTTCGGTGATCCTGTCTTTGACAATTTGGTTGCCAGCCAGTAGTCCCTGTTAAAAAGACATGGGTGGTCACTCAGATGTGCGTGAGATAGTCAAGTCCTGGTTGAGTGAGCCACTGTGGGTTCCTCAAGCCCATGGCCATAAATTCTCATTCCTTTGAGGACCAGGATGCATGGATTATCTTCAAGGTGGGAAGAATCCTTTGTAAGTAGAAAGCTAATTTTTGCAGTAAAAGAGACCATTTACCTTTTCTGACTGATATCCAATCATTTGTGATGACCCCACACCTCTTAGATCTTAAGGCCCTAGATAAGTAGATAATGTGGATATTTGCAACAAAATACATGAAACTCTGATAATAACGCAAGGATTTTGGGTCTTGAGGGAATGAGGTGGGTGGTGAGAGTGGTGAGGAATGGTTCTCAACTTTATCTAATGGTTTGGTGGAAAAATGAATCTCCTGTGGATATGTTGTATATCATTTTTGTCTATGAGATTCTTCTAATTACTCTCAGAGGAGTATGTGTGAATATCACAGAATATTTATTTTCTCTGAAGATGTTACAATTTCTAAAATGAAGGGAGCAGTTCAAACAAAATAATTACAGATTTTGTTCCTCTACCACACGGCTCAGAGAAAGCAGGGTCTCTGTTTGATTGGAAGCATAAGGCAAGTGGTTTAAGAAACCCAGGAAAAGGGTGCTGGCAGATTAAAAATAATGTACTCTGTTGACATAGAACTGCATAGCACCCAAAGAGCGTTCACACACATCACCCCGTCCGCCTCTCGCAATGAGAATTCTTGATCCCAACTCGGGAAATAAGAGTCGTAGCATGGGTGACTCTTTAACAGGTCCCCCTTAACTGTAAAGGCAGACTCAGAGTTAATGCCCACCCCACCCCAGCCAAAGGCTGAGCTCCATCCTCCTGCAGACCCTCCTGATTAGCAAACAGAGGGGAGCAGAGCTTAGCAAAGCCAGTGTGGCACAGGCCTGCCAGCCACCATGCTGTTCATCCACAAATTTTAATGAAGCTCCATGGAGAGAGAAATTTTACTCTCTAAAGAAAAACCCTAGCTGATGTTGGAGGCAGCATTATTCTACTAACAGCACATAACTTGGAACACGACTCATTTTTGGCAATCCCATCACCAAGAGCAGTTGGTATTTCCAGGTGGGCCCTGTCACCCCACCTAACCACTGAATTTTCTACTGAGATAAACTTGGGATGGCGCATTATTGTACTCTGTGGAAACTCAAAGGGCACTTGGATGTCACTGCTGTAACTCCAGGTTAGAACACCAAATCCAGAGAGGATGTGTTCAGGAGCATGTTATAAAAAGGCTTGAAGAATGGACGTTTCTATCCCTCTGGAGCTGACGTGCATATGGAGAAGACCTCTGGGGATGCCAGCGCAGCCACTCAGCCCTGAGAATCAGCCCCCTCCACCACTGCAGCCCCAGTCATGCCTAGACAGCACACATGTACAACACACACACACACACGCATACATGCACACAACCCTAAGTGTGGATCCAGCAACCATGCATCTATAATGTGACCCATTCTCCCAGCTGTGACCCAAGCTGAACCACTGGGCTCCTCTGTCTTTCTCTGGAAATGACATCAAAGGACAAAACAAGTAGGAAAAATTGCTGAGGAGTGGGGGACCAAGGATCTGCGAGGAGGTCCCCAACCTCAGGCACAGAGGCTTCAGCTTTGTTCTTCCCTCCTGAACACCAGTCATTGACTTTCTCTTGGACTGTGGGAGTTACCGCCTCAGGATCCTTCAGTAAGTGCCACCTGGGCTTAAGCTAATTTGAAATGGATTTCTGATACTTGCAACCAAAGGATTTCAACAAAACTGTGAGGAAACCCTAGACAAAGGATACATACCCTCTCCTGATACTGCCTGTAATGCTCCTAGTGCTATGATTGATTGATTGATTGAATGAATAAATGACCAATCAACTTATACAGATAATTTTCATAAATTGAAATACCTATAAAGTGAGTTTGGGAGCTCTTAAATAGCAGCCATTAGAAAATATATGAGCTCTATTCCTAAACTACACATGCGTACGTGTGTTTGGTTTTGACATACACACAGATATGGAAAATTAGTAGAACTTTCAATTGTGGGAAAAAAAGTTTAAATTTAAAGTTTGTTTTTTTTCCATTGGTTACAAAATATTGTTGACTCATTACAGAAAACTTGGCATTGCCAAACAGTTATGTGCAAGGCATCATGTTAGAGGGCTTTACTTATGTTTTAGCTGATTCTAACCACAATTTGTGAATTATTATTCCTGTTTAAAGATGAGAAAAAGTGTATGTGCATGTGCATGTGTGTGTATGTGTGTATGAGACAGAGAGAGAGAGAGAATGCACTTGTACATGTGCATACATCCAAACCATTAAACCAAACAAAAGTTTATAGTGGGGACTAACAATAAAAAATATATATGGAAGAGAATAATGGTTACTACAAAGCAATTCATAATACTTTCAGTCATCTGGAGCAAATGCATGCAGAAAAAGAAAACTTACTTTGGGTAATCTATTCAGATTTATTTGTGCAGCCAAGATAAGTATGAAAAATATCTAAAGACTTCTGCGGTATTTACCAAAATGCGTAGGAGCAAGGAGTACACTGGCACCTCACTCGCTCAGGGAGGTGGGAGACAGCACGGTGCATAGAAAGCAAAATTATTTGCCTGTGCCGGGAAGTGAGCTCTTGTCCCCACTCCAGCTTGGGGTCAGGCAGCCATCTGGGAGGTGCCAAAGCGTGTGCTTCCCTCCTGTGGGTTGTGACGCGCCCATGCAGAAGTCGGCAGGCAGTTCTAAGGGCTCCCCAGTTATTCAATGACATTGGGGAGCCATTCTTTGATTTAGAGTGTTTAATTTCACAAGTAATCTATGTTTATATCTACAAACATGAATTTAAGCGTTTTACCAAAAAAGATAAAAGTAAAAAAAATTAAAAATTATCTATTTTCCTGTCACCTGCTCCATTTTACTGAACAATACACACACCGGTGCTTTATCTTCACGGGGGAGAAAGTTCTCCAAGCCTCTCCCATGTTTCTGCACATCTTGCCAGCAGAGGTGCTCCTGTCTTTGTCCTGTTCTGTCTTTTCCCAATATCTATAGAGTGCACAGTCTTGGGAGACAGAAGAGTGTCTCTCGAGAGAGCGAAGGGCAGGTGTGTGTCCAGCCTTGGACCATGGGGCATACGATGGTGTCTCCCTCCTGAGCCCAAAGCCGGTGTGCTTGTTAATGATAAAAGGTGTGGGTTTCCTAAGCTCAGAGGTCCTCTCCTGTAATGCAACCCACCGTCAATGGCGGGGTAGGTGTCATCTTGCCCTCTCAGTCACCCTGTGGGAAGTGGGGCTTGGGAAACTGGTGGGGGAAAAATCCTGATATACTGGCTACTGCTGTTGCTGTAAGTAAGAGTATCCTTGTCTCTGACCCCAGAGTCTGTATCTTCTGCCACAACCATTCAGCTATGGCAGACTTACTAACTTATAAGTGGAGTAAAATCTCAGATTCCTCATGGCTCTTGACAGTCATGTCACTAAACCATTGCTCAAAATCATCATTCTTGATAGCTGTATTTTACCAGGTGTACCACATGGTCTTTTTCCAATTCTCTATTGCTAAAATCTTAAGCCAGTTTCTACTTAAATGGTCTTGTCTTTGAATAAAATACACACATACAGCATATTAATACCTCATCCCTTATAAGTGACTATGTTTAAATGAAAATTCAGTAAACGTTTAGTTTTCATGATCTGCAGATACAATACCATTTTAGATTTTCTTGGCATTTGGTAATGAATTTCTACCAACGGCTCAACTCTCTCTGACCCTAAAGCTCAGGTTAACCAGGGGAGGATGGAGCTAGCGATGACAGATGATGCAGTGGGCCCTGGTGTCACAGTGCAGTCCCCATGGGTTTGGCTGTGAAGATCAGAGGAGGTAAAAGCACAGAAACCCGGAAGCACAGTGTGACTCCAAACCTCACAAGTAACTTCCCATCCTAACATTCCACCCTTGACCACCTGATTCCATTTGTGTCAAGTTCATGCACAAGAGGCCAGGCAACACAAGGCTGACCCAGCTGATTCTTCTGGTCAACAGACAGCAAACCTCTATCAGATTTAGACAGTTGTCCAGATAGAGAAAAGGGGAGCTAGCTCCACCTCATTTAACCCAAACACCAAAATGGACGACATTGAACTATAGGGGCTGGGTGACCACTGCTCAAGTTGTAGGACACTCTCTTGTAGACTGTAGCTTAGCAGTTTATATTCTGCATCTCTGTTTGGGGTTTTGGAGGAGACATCAGAAAGCTCATACCTTGTCAGCACCCTGGAGACATGAGACCCTGATTCATGACAGAGCCTGATTCATGATAGGAGAGGTGAGGGAGAGATGCCCAATTTTTGCTGTTTAATAACACAGCAGCGCAAGAGGACGGCAGAGTGGGTGATACTCCAGGAGCTTCTCTGCTTAGGATAGTTGCATCCTGATAAGCCCATTGGTAGGTTAAAAATGCATCAGATACACCTGACCTGCTGGACCTCCCAGCCTACTAACACAGTGTACTATAGAGTGCCCCTTGCTTCCCTCCAGGTTGAAGGGTCAACTGTAAATGATGGTTGCTGCCCAGCATCAAAAGGGAGGATTCAACTGCATATCGCTAGCTGGGGGAAAAATCCAAATTCAAATTTTGAAGTGCAGTTTCTATTGAAACACAAATGGTTTTGCATCATTACAAAGTTGAAAAATATTAAGTCAAACCATTTTTAGTCAGGGACCAAGTATCTCTACTTCACAGAAAAGGAGGGAAATGGGCAGGGGCCTTCCAGGCTTCTCTGACCAGTAAGCAGCAGATCCAGGTTCCACCTCACAGGCCATAGCAAAGCCTCGCACATAGCAAGTCATCTGGAAGTTCATATACATGAACCATAGCAAGCAAGCGTCAAGACAAATGGAGTACGTGCCCTGCAGAGTCTGGTTGATGGCAGATGCTGGAGCAACGGAGTACGTGCCCTGCAGAGTCTGGTTGATGGCAGATGCTGGAGCAACGGAGTACGTACCCTGCAGAGTCTGGTTGATGGCAGATGCTGGAGCAACAGTTGCCAAAAGAAATGGGGAAGGGGGCGGTCAGCACAGAGGCCACTCAGCCCAAGTCTGGGGTCCCACCCTGGTGGAGCTGGGGACCAGCTGTGCCAGCTGAAGCTCATGTTGAGAAGGGAGGATTGGGCTGGAAGGAGCATCAGCGGGCTTGGGGCTCATTCTGCTCCCCCTGCTCTCTGGAGACCCCTCCCTCAGGGGTCTCTTCAGTTTAGCCCATTTAGTCCTACATCCTACGTCTTTCGTCCTTTCAGCCTGGCCAGGACCTCTCAATAGTCTCCTTCCAGAACGTGGGTCTGTTTGTGCTTCCAGAATTCACCATGAGGAGAACAGGAGGCAGGGTGGGTTGCAGGGTCAATGTGCATCTGAAATCTCGCGGTGCCTTGAAAACAAATGCTCTCTTGCAACAATGAGATGGTGTCTGCGGTGGGATTTGAAGCAATAAATTTCATCATGTTTGGTTCTCCTCTGACAAATGGCAGCAAGACTTCTCCCTCAGTGTTGAGGGTGACAGTGTGCCTGTGACTTCTCCTAGCACCATATTGGGTTGGTGGGGATGGGAGAGGAGAGGAGAGTACTTTAGAAACAAACTTCCCAGGTTTGCTGCTCTGGTAAGGCTTCCTTCTCCCTGCCCTGCCCCCTCAGCAGCCAGGCTGCAAGACCCCACATCCAGGCACCCTCCTGTGTGTGAAGACAACATGGCATAGAGCTTGAACCTGCAGGGCCCTTGGGGTTGGGCAGACATGGGGAGGAGCCTTATTTCTGCCCTCCACAGCATCCTTTCCAAGCTGGGCAGGTGGCTTTGCCTCTTATGGCCTCCATTGCCTTGTGAACCAATGGGCATAATAGGGGAACCCCCTGATAGGGTGATGGGGCAGTTTGAATAAAGCAGTAAATGTCAAGAGCATATTAGAATGTGGCATGGGACAGAATTCCTCACAGGCTGCGTTTCAGTTCTTAGAGCTGTGGCCCACACAGGTGCTGTCCCCAGCTGACAGCGGGTAGGCCCGGAGGACTACCAGGGCACCCTGGGTGTATCTGTGGTGACTGGGTAGTCTTCTGCCTGGGGGGCCCAGCTTTCCACCAGCACCAGGGAGTGGCCATGCCAGAGGGCAGTGTAGCTGTGAACCTCATGTTTCATGTCCAATGTCACATTTAGGAATATGCAAGAGCTCTTTATCTCAGGCAATAAACTCTAAAGACAATATGAGCCAAAGCTATGGGCTAGGGAATGAGAACTCTCCATATTTGACTGAAACCTGCTGAGGATAATGCTGTAAGCCCTAGATTAAGCCAAAACCTGCATCCAGGGGTCCGCTATCAGGGAGTGGCCCTGGAGATGCCCCAGAGGCACCCCAAGTGATCTCTGAGGTCCTAGCATGGTACACTTGCCTCCAATCTTAAGGAGGCCTGTGCTGCTTCAAATTCAGAGACCGTGCCCCAGGCATTAAATTGATCTTGCTCCCCTGCCCCACTCTGATACTCTGAAACTGTAAGATTAATTGAACTGCTAAGATGAATGGAGTTATATACACCAGCTCATTTTCCAGTGGTCAGCATGACCTTTGGGGAAAGTGTCTGCTCAGCATTTGACAATGTACCATTCCCAGCATCCACAGTGAAATCCACACCACACAGCAAAGCCTCACAGTGACTTTCTTTTGAAAATGTTTTCATTAGTGCTTCTCGTTGTACATAACGGTGGGGTTTGTTTTGACATTCATAAAGACGTATGCCACAGTGAGATGCGCTGCAGTCCCCAGTGCTGGCCCTTGGCCTTCTCTCTCCTGCCTGCCCTGAGCTCTCCCTTCTACTCTGCTGGTCTTCCTTGTATTTGGTCATTGGTCATTGGTGCACTCTAGGCATCTATAAAAGTGGAATGCAATGTGGTCTCTTTGCACAGGCACAGAGCACAATACGGTCAATTTCACTCTCATGTCTTTCCCTTTCAGCAGCTGAGAAGTAGGAGATGTCCCTTTGCCCTAGAGTCAGAAACAACACAACCAGTTAAGAGGTCTGAGGATATCATGATTGACTTATAACAGCAAATAGTCATGCCTGTGTGAAACTGTTTAGCTGCTCACTCAGCCCTTCCTCAAAGGCATTATTAAGCTTGTTAGAGATTCTCAAAGGGAATTGGTTTCATTAGCCAACGAAACAACTAGACCTTGGAGTACTTAGAAAGATGACGGACAGATGAACTGTGCTGTAAAGTGGTCCTCGAGATGCATTTGAGGACTCAGTAGATGGAAATAAAGATTTGCAAAAGCAAGTTTTCAGATTTTTTTCTAATTATTATTCATTGGTTGCTTTGCAATATAAGGCATTCATTGTATAGATACAGTATGTATGCATATTATTTTTAAGTACTTACATTACAAATAATCTGAAAGAAGAAAATGACCCATTTCAAGTAATAGCCATGGTCACTATTTTGCATTAAAAGCAGGGTAATTGGATTTATAACTGGTTTGAAAACTTATTGACTCTGGAATCAGAAGAATTCACTAAAACTTTGTTTGATTCAATTTTCTCATCTGTATAATTGGAATTTAAAATATGATCTTCCTTACCAGTATTATGGGAGAATCAAATTAGATAATAAGTGTAAATTCTTAATTCAGTTCCTGTATTTGGTAAGCCCCCAATAAATTTTAGCTATTGTATATATCTTATATTGACAGGATACAATTAAAATGAGATCTCATTATGTTATTGTTTTGTAGTCAACTTTTGATTTAATAGCACATTGTGAAGATATTCTGGTATAAATAGACACACATAGCTTTGTTGTTTTTGATGCCCGCATAATATGCCATCCCATGGATGTTTGATAAATTGTCCAGTAGGGGGTCAAGCAAAGCCATGTTTCAGACTCTGTCCTTCCCTGCTAGGGCACAGAGTGGGCAAAGTCCCTGCCCTTGCCCAGGCCACCCTGTTCTGCTGGAGGTACCTTTATTTTGTTGAAACTCTGTGACCTAGGTCTGAGCATTCTGGGCTTCCTCAGGGTGACAGAACACTCTGTCTTAAGCCACCATGCCAAAAGGACCCAGAAGGAGCCAGCACCATGCCTGGGCAAGGACTGTCTTCTTGCTTCTGCCAAAGCCCTAGCCAGCATCTTGGTGAGCCCACTGCAGAATCAGCCTCTTAGCACTGTAGGATGTGGGAGATGGGCTGGCCTCCTTCCTAAGGAGCAGGGGCAGCACTACACAGGCCACAGGAGCAGGAAGAACCCAGATGTCCAGGCCCAGACGTCTTTCTTTTCCACTCCACCCTTCCCCCTCTGTCCCACCCAAAGAGAGGGGAAGTGACCATGCAGGCAGATTTTTGTGATAGAAAATCATTCTGTTCCTCTGCCATTGACTCCTGTTCCCTCTGGGTCAGGATGTCTTGGGGTGGGCAGAGTGCCATGGGTGGGAACAGAAGCAGAGAACAAGGTCACAACAATGACACAGGATTGGGAAAAGGGGGAAATGATGTGGCCCACCGTGGTGCCACTCCTGTAAAAGTGTCTAACTCAGCAACGGGTGAGTGTGCGCGCATCCACCCTGGAGTGCCACCTAAGTGCCCGCAGAGTGGAGAGACAGAGCCCAGCCATGGCAGGACGTGAGGACACTGGGTTCTGGTCTAGCAGGGAGTTTGTCTCAGCCCCAGTATCTTGCCCAGGGGTGATGTACAGCACTTCCCAAATGATCCTTTGAAAGTGCAAACCTAACCTCATTCCTTTGGAGACCTGAAAATGGCCCCCCTGAGTGCAGCTCTAACTCCCTACGGCCAGGGAGCCAGGCAGCAAGGCTGGGCTTGACAGAGACGAGTTTTTCATTCATGCCTTTCTTGAGGGCTGGACACCCCAGGGACAGTGCCTGGCTGAGAACAGCCTCTCCAGCCGAGCTGGCGGTAAGTGGATGGAGAAATCGTTCAGGGCCAGGCCCAGAGGCCTAGTGCTACCCTGCCACTGAGCCTCACAGCTGTTTGCTGCATCATCCCAGAGAGCGTGGGTGCATGGAACAGGACAGAATGGAGGCTCACCTTTTCCCCTGAGGTCCTTTCTGTCTGTCACTCATCCCATCTAATGGACTTGGAGCTTGGATGGAGCCATTGAGCATGGGCTGTCCAGTCTGTTGGCTCATTATCAGCATACACCGTCCTCACTCAGAACTCTCAGACATCAGACGGCAAGGAACTCTGCTGGGTAGCTGACTGGTGGCACTGCCTGCTGGCCACGTTTGGGTTCCCGTGCTGCCTTTCTGTATCACTGTGCATCTTATGCAATGCATTGCATTTTAATATCATCCCAGAAAGATTAGTGGAAATGAGAAACTTGAGGGCTGTTAGCAACACGAAGGCTCACTGGTCTCATGGATTTATTGCAGCTGAGCCAAGGATGGCCATTGGCGGCATGGTGATAGGATCTTTGACTTTGAGGAACAAGCACGAAACAGAAGATAATAGAGCTCAATATTTTTCTATGCCTAAAAGACAAGTCTAAGTAGAATTTTCATAATGTATGTCTCAGAGAACAGGATGCTTCCTCTAAAACACACTTATTTGCAGATTTGATGCATTTGACTGATGTCAGAAAGAAAGGTCCTGACCTCAAGCACTGCTGGATGGAGGGAGGCCCTGGCAAGGAATGCGAGCCCAGGCAGAGGACTGGACTGCTAGATGTGGGCAGGCAGTTAGGCAGTGCCCTGTCCTTCCAGCTGCCTGATGTTGAGATTCTATTGCTGGAAGGACCACAGTGACCCCTCAGTCTCTCTTACCACCAAACACCAAAGGCCTGTCCCCTGGGCTCTGATAGACCAGGTATACAGTTGGGAGCTTAGACTCTTCTTGAAGAAGAGATGCCTCAAAGTCAGCAAAGCACTCCTGGATGGAGACAGCTGTTTGCTCTCACTCAGGGTGAGGACAACAGAACCACAGGCTGAAAGGCCTGCGCTCTGCAGAAACAAGACAGAAACACCAATCCTGGGCCTCGCCTGCCTCGCACATGCAAGCATTCTTGGAGTGCTGAGTGGATTAGCCAACAGGCCTGGTTCTCTCCAGTGGAGAAAGCACAGGAGGGCCACTTACTGTTTCAATGTATCTGTGCTGGTTATATAGTTACAAGGTTGCCTTGGAGGTTCTCTACATAATCTTTTCACTTTATCTAGACAAACTACTTTCATAAAGGGAAAGAAAATAAAGAGAAATGGCAGAGACGGCGGGGGCTGCTGCATTGGTTATGCAGAGGCTATGAGATCAGCTCTCCTGGCACTGTACAGTGCTCAACCTATGCAGCTGTCCAAGATGATCCTGGATGTTGGATCCCTCCTATATTTGTCGTCCTGTTCTAGATCATCCCATTATCATATCAAACTTCACTCCTTAGAGACTTCTGGAAGGGACCTCATTTTGCAACTAAATTATTACCATTTTTCAATTAAAAAAAAAGACATTGACTCAGAAGAGTTAAAGCATATCCCAAAATTGCACAACTAGAAAGGAAGCCGATGGGAATCCTCAGCTGACTCTGTCAAGTGTTCGGGAGAACTTGAACACATTGAAATGCAAACTGACTGTCTTTCCCTCATAAGATTGAAAACAGCCCACAGAAGTCCCGCATTTCCTCTGGGTTCTTCAAGCCAGAATTTGTGAATCCAGGGTTTCTGAATCTTAAACTCTCCTTTGAATTTTATCTCCAGGGTTAGCTGCAGCATGATTTCCAGTCCCTCGTCGTCTGGCTGGTTCTTTTCATCTGTGTGAGAGGAATGGGAGTCCTCTATTACTTAATGCCTAGCATCCTCACAGCTGGGGCTAAAGTTCTCAATTGAGTTAGTAAAGCTTCTGAAGGAAAAAGGAAAGCTCATTCCTGATCAAAGAGGAAGGGCCTGCTGAGAGGGCCTGCAGGACACAGGCACAGACTGGAGGGGAGTTGCCAGGAGCCGCCAGCCCCTCCCTCCCTCCTCAGGAAGATGTGCTCAGGATGTGGAAAGATGCTTGTGGGGATCAACGGGAGTGCAGCCCAAGGAGAAGGAGAAAGCAAAGCCATCCCAAGGCCATGGTCAGGAATGCAATATTGTCAAGGGCAGTGGGTGCACAAGGGATGCAGCCAGTGGGGCCCACAGCAAAATGGAAGCCACTAAAGCACTGTCCCTATGCACAGCCTTGCAAAGCATGGCACCAGCTGGTCCTGTGTACCAGAGTTGAAAGGAAAGCTAAGAGCTCTTGATTTTTAAAGATGAATCATAATAACTAACCTTGATTGAGCCCAGGGCTGAGGGCAGAGCCTTGAGATCTGCATATCTGGGGAAGAGGATGATCAGAAGTGCATGGAGGCAGGGAGCTGTGAAGACCCACCCCTGGGGATGCCACTGCAGAGGGAGGCAGCATCTGCAGGGCATCGCACCGAAAATGGCAGACACAGGGTTGCTGCAAAACAGTGTTAAATTTCATGTTCAGGATGTCACTGATGACCCCAGAGGGTGATTCCAGCCAAGGAACAGAAGTCAGAGCCCAAGGAGCTGAGCAAGGGCAAGTGAGGAACAGCAGGTGTGACTGACACCTGCTGCTCTTTTCCAAACTCTCTTTCCTAAGAGTTCTGAGATCCATATTTCATCCCCATCAGACTCAGAGGATACTTTCAATTAGTTCCACACTCAGACGTCCATAGCCTCTTCCTTCCCACTGTCAGGGCCATTATCACCAAGAAAAGAGGAAACAGCTCGGTTGGGGTCTGCATTTTAACTGTTCATCAAAAGAGAAAATCAGCAAAAGTGCTGAGTTTATTCCAAGCACAGCTGCACAGACTCCAACAACAGAAGAGAGCTTGGCCAGAGTCCCTAGCAACAAGGGGCAGGGGAGACCTTTGCCATCACTGGAGAATCTGCAAATTCACAAGTGGATGGGGAAACTGAGACCTCCCTCATGACTGCATCAGCTGTTGACAACCTTTATCCTAAGACGCAGGACTCCTCTTTTGCATGACTGGCTTGAGGCATCTCCCAGGGGCTCCCTGATGCTTGCTTTGGGCTGCAGAGGTCAGGCCTGCATGGACATCTGACAGCTCTCACAGCTGCCTCCCCTTCAGTGTGCCCCCCAGTAACCCTTTTGCACATATAAGCCCATGTTGGCACGTGCCTTTGGAGAAATTGAACTAATACCTATAGTAGAGTGGAGGCAGAGGATTCTCTGTGGCTGGTGTCTGGGGGGACAGTGACAGATATGGAATCACAAACCTTGGACTAAATCACTAACTGGCTTTCGTCCAACAAACAAAATGGATGAAACAGTACTGGTAGGTACTAGGAATACAACTTCACAGTGCAGTACGCACCAAGTGAAATTGCTTGTTTAGATATATTTTGCAAACTATAAACAACTTTCCATATGCTCTTTATTAATGATGATACATAGTAATGGTGAGAGCACTTTGTGAAAGCAAGATACACTCTGCTGGCAGAAACCAGGTTGAAATAATCTGGCAGCCATGAGAACAAATTCTGTGCCTGGGTTCTCTCCCTACTGGTGTAAAATCAAAGGGAACACCTGCTCCTGTTAATGCACAAGTTAAAGAGAAGGGCCCAGGGCCAAGCGAAGGGCCCAGGGCCAAACTGTGGTAGGCACACAGTTGGATTAAGTAGATAGGGTCTTCTTGAATCTCATTCCAATCGCCCTCTCCCTTCCTCCTGCGTAGACAGCAGTATAGCCTGTTCACGGTGGACCCCCTTCCAGTTTCTTGGACCTTTGCATTTGATCCCCAAGCCTTGCCCAGACCCCTCTGCCCATCTCATAGCTTTCTGCATTCTTCCAAGTCTAGGTTTTGGCCAATTTACATTGGGTAAAAAACTGCTTTGTGGCATGTTGGGGAAGGTTTATTTTGGGGATGAAGATTTTCTAGTTGGTGAAGTACTGGGGCACTTTCCTAAGACACAAGAGTGGGTTCGTGGAAGTGGTCTGGGAAGGTGGTTGTCAAGGATACTGAGTAACTTGTGGTTCTGTTGAGTTAGGACCAGTCGGACCAGCCAGTTCTCATGGTTCCTCTGTGTGCCCTGTGGACATTTTCTGTCAACTTCTACAGTCCTTAGGTTGGCCAAGGACTTAGGCTGTATGCTTCCCAACACCCCACGCTGTTCCCCTGCTACTCTCTGCCCAGCCACATCAGGACCAAGACACGGCTCATGGCCTCGTCTAGCCTTACTTACCCAGCAATTACCAGCCAGGCCTAGTCTGCTACCATTATTACTTCATGTTCTTTATCACTACTGTTAACAATTATTCACCTTGAAATATTTACAGTCCCAGGGATGAAGGTGTGAACATTAGCCCAGTGTCACAGAACTCTAGAGTGACTCTGGGGACAGCACTGGGCCCGTTCATTCTGAGGGTTCTTGCAGGGAGCTATTGGAAGATGTCGCTGGGACAGCCAGCCTTGGACAGTCCTGAGAGGCAGGACCGAAGGCTCAGGCAGTTTGCCCAGGTCGTGTGTTGGTTTCCCAGGGCTGCCACAACACAGCACCACAAATTGGGAGGCTTACACAACCAACGTTGATTCTCTCAGAGCTCAGGAAGCCGCCAGCCTGGTCGAGGCCTCAGCAGGACCACGCTCCCTCTGGAGGCTCTGGGGAGGAATACTTCACTACTTCTTCCTGGCCTTCCAGGTCCAGTCTCTGCCTCTGTCGTCACATGATCGTCTTCCCTGTAGGTGTCTCTGTCTTCACATTTCCCTCTCCTTACAAGGACACTGCTCATATTGGATTTAGAGCCCATGCTCATCCGGTGTGACCTCATCTTAACTTGATCACATCTGCAAAGACCTCATTTCCAAAGAAGGCCACATTCACAGCGACCTGGGATTAGGACATGGATGTGTCTCTTGGTGCCAACAACGTAAGCCACATCTCACCACATAGTCAGCTAAAGAAGAGACAGGGCTGCCATCAAAGAATCATGACTCAATCCACAAAAGCAAAAATGGACCACGGGAAACAATATAACTTTTGAAATACGACTCCAATTGTCCCCTGATCCTTTTAAGGGAAACTTTTGCTCCTAGTGGAGCAAAAGTATGTGCAACTGAGCACTTGGAAATGAGGCACATTTAGGGCACCAGAGGGAGGCACGGCCTGAAAAGAAGCCTCACACTGACTGACTACCCACTCGGAAGCCAAAGGGTCAAACAGGTAGCAGTTTCCCATGCTTCTGTAGAGACTTCCTCCTGGGCCACAACTGGCTGTCCCGCTCTCTGCAGTCTCCTGAATGCCTCACCACCATGGCCACCGAGCTCCTTCCTATTCCTGGGCTCGTGGCTGATTCCCAGAAGTATAAGTCAGGTTTCAGCTTCCCTCAGGCTTCTTTCTGAAGAGAAATGACAGGCGCTGAGGTGAAGGAAACCGTGGTCCCTTTGGATTTTTCAGACTTGAGCCTTTAGAGGACAAAGTTGAACTTGCTAGCCCTAACTCTCATGTGTTCTATGTTACCCTCCCCCACTCCCCAATTTTTTTTTTTCATCGTTTTATTAATCTTCCCAAAGATTCCCAGAAGCTTCTCCTGGAGTGATGGAGGAAGAAAGAAAGGAGGAGGGGGGAGGAAAACAAACTCATCTCGCTACATGTATCACTTTCTAAGCTTTGGGAGATAATGAACTAAAGTTCCAGCATTAATTTAAACTTTGGCATCTGAGAGGGAGCTTAACATTCCTAAGAGTCTTCTCTGAACTACACAGAGGGGGGCCAGAGAAAAAAGATGTTCTGATTTAATCTCTACATTATAATGAAAGCAATTGTCCTGTGTGAGTCATTATTTTTCCATTATCTTAATACACCAGTTAATGAAGATTTTCAGGGCCAATTCATGCAGCCACGAAGGCTGAGCAGTGAGACTCCATCCTCCACCCTGCAGATGCCCACACAGGCTCACTGCAGACCCCATTCTCCTCCTCCTATCCAAGCCTCAGCAATGCTAGCCTTCAACTGGGCTCCATATGCTGCCCTGCAGGGGCAGAGTACTTCTATCTCAGCTGGGTGGTTTCTCTCCATCATTCCCTTCCATTTGTAACATCGCTGCAAAAGCAGCTCATTGCAAAGGGACCTGCTGTGCTGAGGATGGCAGATTGACAGCTCTTGGGCACTGTGGGCCCCCCAGGTGCTGGACAGTTGGTGCCTGACACAGAGCACTAGGCCACTGCTGCCTCTGAGTGAGACGACGCACAGTCTCCTTGTGTAGGACTTTCAAGCTTTGTCCTCTGTCTGCAGGTAGTAAGTTCAGAATAGGCAACTTTGCTTTTGCTGCCCACCCCCCCTTCCCTGATTCCTCAGGGCAGAAAGAGCAGAAGCCCTGCAAATCCTCCCGAGGAAAAATGATCAGACAGAAGAATGTCCCCCCAGCTAGCTTTGCAAGCAAGGAGAGGTAGGACTGGGCACTTGGGTTATGATGGTGGACAGGACATGCAGGTGGCTGGGACAAGACCTCAGGGATGAAGAAATGGGTGCCTAGGATGCAGGGTGGGGAGGAAAACCCCAAGACTGGGCAGTGGCAGAGAAAAGAAGTTACAAAAAATCAATGTAGGCTTTGCCCTGGGGCCTCATGAGTGGTTGAAAGACACCTAAGCAAAATTAAATCTTCTACACGGGTTATACTTTTTAAATGTGACAGTCCTCTGACTTGGGCCACATGGGTCCTACCTAGATTTGTGAGCAGAATATCTTGCCTGTTGGCCACTCCATGCCCACCTACCAGCCCGGCACCAGGACCACTGTGAGCAGGTGAGCACATCTGGGATCAGCCAGTCTAACCTCCTACTTGCTTCAGAAAACTTGGCACTGCCCCTTCACCCAGCCTCTGAAGGGTTCCCGTCATGTGAATCTCAAGTTCCATTTATAGCCAGAGTCACAAAGGTGTGGCTTCTAGGCATGGATGACTGTGAACTCTTGCTCGGAATCCCAGATCCCTCATCTGGAAAAGGGTGTAGCAGCATCTCTCTCCGGGTGTCTGTGAGGGGATGAGATGGAGCAGTACAGAAGCTCCAAAGAGCAGTGCAGGTTCTACCCATGAGGTGGATGGCCCTGGGGCTCAGAGCCCACTTGCTGGGTCTGCAAGGTGACCAAATACCCAGCCGGGTCGGAGGAATCCATTGTGAAAATGTGCAAAAACAAGCAGCCTCATAGAGTTTGGGTTTTAAAGTAAGTTCCTCATCAATGGTTAATAGATATTGGAAGAGTAAGAAGTCAAAAGACTGTGTGCTGCAGGTGGACAGAGGGCCTTGGAAATCAAATGCTATTCTGATCATACACATTCACGTGGAGTGTTCCACAGTACTATTTTAGATATCCTTCTATCTCTTAAGTGTGACATCCAAGTGAGAATACACCTAAGAACTGGAATCTTACAAAATCTGACAGTAAAAATAGAAAAAAAAAAAAGATTACAAGAAAAACATTTCAAAATAATGATTTAAGTGTAGAGGAACTAGAGATGAGTTTAGTTTTCTTTCTTGCAAATCACAATTTTCTACAATAATGTTATAATACCTTAAAAATAAACAGCCATGTAGAGGCAGCATCCAGCACAATTTGGTTAGTAGCCTTGTCTGTGCCTTTCTGTCAATTATTTCTCCTCCTGATGCCTCAGTTTCTGCATCTCAAGGGAATTTACACAGTGCTGTATAAGAGCCTTTCTTGCAGTGACTTTAATTCTTATACATGAAAATGTCACTTATAAGCAATCAGTTGCTGACATTCAGAAAAGCTTTTAGCTTAAGAGTCAGATGATTTTCCATAGAAAAATCACATATTTTAACAACTATATGCATCTTGCCTGAGACGTAACAAATAAAAGGATGACATAAGTGTGGAGTCTTGGAAATTTTGATTTCTAGAAGAACTGTCAGATTGTGACTTTGACCATGAGAGAATGAGTGTTATTATGCAGCATGTTTACGCCTGGTTCACCCCGTGGAAATTGGCACCTTTCAGATGAGTCAGTGTGCTCAGAGCCTCCCCCATCTGCAGCGTCTGCCTCACTGACATTCATGGACACACAGCCCGAGAACTTATTTCTACAAAGATAGCTGGAGGAGCTGGAGCCTGACTGAACACCTACAAGCCACCGCGTAGACTGAAATGTCACCGTGCATCACAGCAATTCACAGGCTCCTTAAATTCAAACTATGGCTCACATGTAAAAAAAAAAAAAAAAAAAAGGAAGAAGAAGAAGAAATTCATGAATAGCAGTTGTTAAGGAGCCTAATTATAAAGCATAATATACATAAGATATAGTGCTCACTACATAGAGAAAAGAAAGAATTGAAAGAAAATCTGTTAATCGTTAAAATGTTAGATTTTTGTTGGGTGACATAGCTACAAAAACACAATATTTGGGGGTCTGGTGTTATGGTTCAGTGGTAGCGTGCTTGCCTAGCATGTGTGAGGCACTGGGTTCAATCCTCAGCACCACATATAAATAAATAAAAATAAAAGCCCATCAACAACTAAAAAAGCAAACAAAAAATTTTTTAAAAACACAATATTTGGGGTCATATGGACCAACTTGCTAACTTTGATGCTAAGTACTTACAACTCCTGATTTTGTTACTTCATCTATAAAAATGGATGTGTATAGTAGGTTCCTTTATCCTTCCTTGGACAATCTTAGTTGTTCTTTAGTTCTGTAGTGCAGGTCATAAAATCTGGGAAATGTTTTCGATGTTGTAGACTTGTCTATATTCTTTATTTTACAACATTTTCTGGTAGCCACAGTAGAAATCCATCTTCATCTTAAACTGAGCTTCTTTCCTGTTGATGAAAGGAATCTGTAAGAGGGGCTGGCGTTTCTCAATGCTATACTTAATAATTTGCTAAAGCATTTATATTAATAGCACATATCAGAGTCTAATCCTCCCACTCCATGAGGTATAAAGGCATTAATATTTTTACCACCAGCTGTTTATGCTATTATCTTGTTACTTCCTTGAAAATGAAGCTCATTCTTGTAGGTACAGGTAACCCACCTCAGACGCTGAGTTTTCATGCATGCATGTGCAGGACTATACTACATAATTTAGTATATACTGTCTTAAATATGTATTGTGAGGATAGGAAGAAGAAACTATGTACATTTGCAAAACATCTTTCAGGGTATGTGGGAGGAGGAAAAGAAGGGGCAAATATACATATATATTTTTATATGTATACATATGTATATACATGTGTGTATAAACTGTACTCTTATCCTCATCAATGATTCTGTCCTTTGCCAACACTGTCACCTCTATTCTCTACTGGTGGAAACTGGATTAAAGATAAATAGAAAACCAAAGCCCAGATAAACCCATTTTCCAGCTGTTCTTTGTCCCCTGGCAGCCACCAGACCTAGTTCTGTCCAGAGACATTAGTGGAAATACCCTGGGATGGCTGGTAGGATTCCTCCTGGAGTGACACAGGGTGGAGTGCGGCTCCACTTTGCTTTTGGATTTTAGGAAAACTCAGACAGTAGCAGAGGAACTCATTCAGTATCTAGACACAACAGAATTACTTAACCAACCCCAATAGTCAGCTCATTGTGAACTTCTTATTAATTGAAAAAAAAATATGCTGATGGTTTAAACTGCTTCTACGCTGCTTTTGAGGACGCTACTCCTACTCCTTGCAGCTGAAAGCCTCCCAACAGTGCCTCCCACCCTCCCCGCTTGCTCTGGGCCTTCTGCCTCAAACCCTTTGCCTGGTGAAATCTCCAGCACACACAAGTATACTGCCAGAAAACTGATAAAGAGCTTTTCCCCGTGCCCCTGATGACCACTCCTACGTGTTCTCCCTAGATTCAGGAGGGCACAGACACCTCACTTCCTGAGCACCCTGGCAGGAGTGTGTTCAGCTAGTCATGAGGCTTCAGGACAGAGCCAGAATGGCAGTCACTGGTGGGTTGGTGGCTCTGAAGAGCTTCCTAGGAAGCAGCACCTGTGTTCCTTGCAGGACACAAAGGCTGCCCTGCGACCCTCAGCAGGAACTATGAGCAGTGAGCTGCAGCACCCCCAAGCCCAGGGGTAACTCTAAGGAGTAAAGCTGAGTTGTTTAATTGTCTGAGCCCTGAGAAAGAATCACCATCAGCAATTGCTATTCTCTGGCTAGGGAGCAATGGAGGGAGGCGCCTCAGGGGGCCAACCTTGCAGAAGGAGCGGCAGTTCTGCTGGGGTTACCCCGAGGATTGTGCTCCACTGGACCTCTGGACTACATATAAGGGAACTGCTGTGTTGCCACCTGAGGGACTCCGCTGTTCAAATGGCCCCAGAAGTCTCCACTCTCCCATGATCCACCCTTGACATCTGTGCCGGGGAGAAGGGATTTGTTTCTTGGTTCTCCTCACCTCTTGCTGTGGAAGGAAGACAGCTTTTTCTCACCAGGAGACCCAGAGAGAGTGAGGCCCCAAGATCTAAGGTTGATCCAACTGCAAAAGACTTTATTTGCAATCCAGCCTTTAGACACTGACTGGGCAGAAATGATCAGCAGGCTGTCACTGTCAGGTAAATCATTGATTGGCTACTTTTGCCAAGAATTGAAGTTCTTCAACTATGAGGCTCAGAGCAGGATGCTTGATTTATGAACATTGGCAATTCCAAGGTTTCTGAGAGGCCTAAGATGGCTTGTAGGTCTTTAATAAATAACAGGTTCTCCAATCCTTAATGCTTAAGTATATCTACCCAGCACAAAATGAAGTGGAAATACAGTAAAAGTCAAATTGATTACAAACCAGATTTCACTAACTTATCTAATGTTGTCACTGAGTATCAAACTCTGGCTAAGTGTCCACTGAGCTGTCCCTATGTAAACAGCATGGTGGTAACCATAGTAACAGCTGATTTTATGGAATGTGCCAGACAGACACCATGCTCTTGCGCGATGTCATTTAATCCTTAATACCCTATGTGAGATTTACAAAGTACTTAAATCTCTCCAAGCTGGCAAGTGACAGAGCCAGGACTCAAATGTGGATGGGCCAGACATGAAGACTTTCAGAGCAGGGTGCTACACCATGATCTCTGAAGTGTCCTTGGGGGAACTCCACCTTTCCCTGCCATTCTCATAGCCCCTGACAAGTTACCATCATGAAGGTGGCTGATGATCAGACAATACTATTTTTCAGTGACTTGTGAGGGCAATTACATACTCATTAAAAGTCCCAAGTGCACAGAAGCTGGGGCTGCTGAAAGGTTACCAGCACCTGTGCAGCGTCAAAACATGTACCAGCAGTGGACGGTCACACTCCACATGGCTTCCACCTCTGCCCTCCTTGCTCCTGCCACAGTGCAAGGCAGACTGGGATGACATTTGCCAAAAAAACCAGGAATCTTCCTTATTAAATCTCCCAACATTTTAGCGTGTGAGGGTGTATGCGGTGGTGTTGGCCTATTGATGATCTACGTAGTAAAAATGAGGAGAAAGGAAGAGTCTCTGTCCTCTGAACACAGAGTTCTGCATGGTTGTCCCTCCACTGAGGAAAATTATGCTTCAAAGTCTTATCCATAATTTATCTGTCAATAAAGTTAGGTAAATTAAGCCTATATCGGATACCAATCCTCATGGCTGACCGTACATTACAGAACTGGATTCCGGTTAATAGGACCCTTAAAACCCATGTCAAGAGAACTTCTCAGAAAGGAAAATTGAATACAAGAATAAAAAAATCAATTGAGAATGCTATTCATCACTAAGACAAGGCACCCAAAGGCCTAGCGTGCACAGCTTTAGTCTTTGTTGGAGCTGGCTTTTCAGGCTGGCAGAAGAACATAAGAGATTTTCCTAAAAAAGCCTGGAATCAAACTTTACTTTCTAGGCTCAAACTACTTTTAAGAGGACAATGTGTGTATGTTCATGTGCATGTGTGTGCATGGGTAAAGCTGAAGTGGATACTTCAGGATGCTAATGTTGACAGAACTTTTAAACAAATTTAATTTTCTTTTGGGTTCTGCCTCAAAGAGCAAGCCGTGTAAATTAAACGTTTTGAAGATCCAAGGACTTAAAAACAACAACAAAAACTTTGAAAGAACATAAAAGACCAAACTCTAATAACTTGATAACTAGACTAGGAATCTCTATCCCTTCTGCATTTAAACACCATAAATTAATAACTTGGTATAAAATTGTAGGTTGTCAGCAGTAGAAAAGTTGAGAAAGCCTCTTTAAAACACACTTGCTTAAAAGGAAAAAGACCTTATTTTGCCTTTTCTTTGGGTTGTATCTCATTGACATGATTTCATTTTGTCAAAGATGAAAGATGTGAATACTCCATTTAGTAAGCAAGGGAGTTCTGGAGGACTTTCAGCCTCCAGAACAGAGAGAGAATACATTCCTCACTCCGTTTGGACACTTTATGGCCAAGGTGGGAAGACATCAGCTTATTTATGCTCTGGATGCAGATGGATCTAGAGTTAAGCTGCTGATTCTCCAAGCTCGTGATCCTTGAAGGTGAACCTTAGCTCTGTCCCACCCCAGTAAAGAAGCAGCATCTCTGGGAGTGGGGATGTCACTAGAACTTCCCTTCATATTTGGAGAGGTGATGTCTGACCCATGCGATTATCATAAAGGACCAGGCCTTTGATGAGAGGTGAGAGTGATCATCAACGCCAGCATTACAGGAAGCTTATTATGTGCCCCGACCTGTCCTGCACACTCGGTTGCATTACCTAATCACAGCCATTGCCGTGACATTCAGCAGATCGTATGGTTAATCCAGCTTTATGGAAAGGGTCCCGCTTGCCTGTGGTCACACAGCCAGGAAGCCCACAGCGGACAGGTAGCTCCTCTCTGAAGTGCATGCTCTGCTCACTGGTAGAGCCTGGGACACAAGCCTGGCTTGTGATGCCCCTACTTTTCCCTCTGAGTGAGTAGCCATGATGGGGAGTCTGTTCTCTTCTGAGCAGGAGCCTCCTCCTTTCACTCTGTGTATGTGGCCCATCCTTCAGGGTCCATCCCCCTCCTGCAGGACCCCCCCGGGGCTCACTCCATCTCAAAGGTGTGCTTCACTCCCACTTTGCTTATTGATGGAATCCTTTGTTTGGCACTTAGTATAATATGATCTTATGTTTTCACGTGCATATGTCAGAGCTTACCAACTTTCAACTGCAGCGCAGATGTTGGTAGGATGTGGTGAGCAGCCAGGAATGCACACTCTGTGGCTTTCTTTTATTTTAAAGAGGTTGCCCAGGTCAGTTTGGGGAAACAAGGTGGGGTGGGAATATGACCACAGCTCACCTGAGGTTGCCTGGATGGGGATCCAGGTGGACCAAGGGTTCCCTCCCCCACCCCAGGAGAGGAGAAGAGCTGGGCATCCTGCACCAACACTGCATGTCTGATGGGAACTTCAGTCTCGCATGCCAATTAGATTGGCTGCCTAGGGTTTTACATTAGAAACTTACAGCCTGGAGTTCATGGAAAAGTGCTCAAAAAGAAGAGCACTTAGGCCTCACCCAAACTGTTTGAATCAGAATGTCCTAGAGGCTGGGATGTTAGAATTGTAATGTTTTTAAAGCTGCCTAAGAGAGATGACAGGCTGGCAAATAGCAGAGAAAGGTCTCCCCAGCCTGTAATGGTGACACCCAGGGAGGGGAGTAAACTGGTTGGTTCTGTGAAGTAATGGACATACCACAGTCCTCAATGTCAGATCCCATGCCCCTCCTTCATGTAGCCCCCACTACTCTGCTAAGCAAGCAATAGGGGCTCAGTAGGTACTGCAGGTTCATGGGCATGCCAATTCAAGCAAGAGGAAAGAGCTTTACCAGGATGGGTAGTAGAGGACCCTGGGGGACCATAGTGGCAACTCATCCTGGTTTTAAAACTGAAAGTCTCAGATGCACCAGATGGGTGGTCACCCCACTGGTCAGATAGGTGAGTTTTCTACAGCAATTGTGTCTCCCACCTGGAGAATTTTATCCAAGAAATGGTTTCAATAGTAAAGTTTTTGCAATCTTGAAAAGATTTTTCTGGCCTGGGTTATTAAATAGAGTTCCTTTGAGTGAGCACAAGCTTTGGACTAGAGGGCAGCTGGGCCCCAACATCATCGCTGTCTTCACGCAGGCAATCAGAGCTGGGAGGAGGCTGTCCACTCTCCTAGCTGACACTTCACTCTGACCTTGAACATCCACCCAAGGGGAAGATGAGTCGTGTTTACAATAATAAGAGCCATTAGATACATCAGTATCAGCTTTGATAGCTAACAAGCCCAGGGAAAGCCTGCCATCTGGGCTTGCGTGTTAAATATGACTGGTTTGACATTCAACCTGCCAAAGCCACTGCCTAATTACAGGAGTGTCACAAACAGCAGTGACGTGTGGTTCTGTTGTGTTTTGGCAATGAGCTTACAGTGGGGTCACCCAGGCCTCCTCTGACTACCTGCCTGGGGACCTGTCCTCAAGCATAGTTTTCAAACATAATCAGACATTTTCCCCCATGGTCAAGAATTTCCAAACAAAACTTTGACCAGTTGTAAAGGACAGTTCCTTGACAACTGGAGAAATTAGAACACAGATGGATTGCTAGCTGACACTCCTTTCGTCAGGTGTGATCATGGTGGCATAGTTAGGAAAATATCCGTGTTTTTTTAAAGGTATATACTGAAAATTTTAGGGGTGATATATTGTCTCTAATTTGTCTTGTAATTTGGCAAAAAAAAAAAGAAAATCAGTAAATGTGAAGGCAAAAATGCTCAATGTCAGCAATCAGGACATCGTATGTAGAAGAGGCTCCCTGACCTCTGTTTGCTAAAGTGTAATGATGGAATTTCCAAACAGTGATCCCAAATGGTGGAGAGGTAGCCAATGTTTGGCCTGTCTACTACCAGAAGAAAGCATGTGGTTTGTAATTTTCCAAGTCCTTTACCTAAGGAATAGTTTAAATGGTAAAGTTCTGCAATCTTTCAAAGCCTAAAGATTTATAAGGCCTGGACCACTAAATGGAGTACATTAGACTGAGTGCAGACTTTGGAACTAAAGGAAGCTGTGGCCCCAACCCTGTCATTTACAGGCATGGAACTATGATCAGGTGGCAAAACCTTGTGGAGACCTGGGTTCCTATTCTGTGAAGTGGACTTAATAAACCCTTCAGAGCTGTGAGGGGGGGCACGTGAACTGCTATAAGTGCAGAGTTGGCCTGGACACAGTAGATGATCAATAAATGGAAAGGCCTCTCCTGGGGAATGAGAAAGTTAATTTGATTCTTTTTCAATGTAAAACAACATCCCCTGCAAAATGACCAACTGAGTTTAGCACCAACCTTCCAAGGCTGTGGGATAGATATATTGACACATTGGATTAATAGTAATTGGAATTAACCTAAACTGTCTTAGGAACTCCTTGTCACAGAAAATAGATGTGTGATGTTTTCTTCATAAAAATTATTTTTAAAGGAAAATCAGTGCAAGCAGATTTCTATTTTTAATTAGTCCAACCTGTATTTATATACAAACTAAGTTCTATACAATATAAGTTGGATTCAAATGTCCCCCTTTCCAACCTTAAGTCTAATTATAATTAATCCATTTATCAAACAGATACTATAGGCCAAGTGTCACTAGATGCTATTAATTTTCATCTTAGAACAACCTAATGAACTAGGTATTACTATCTAATTATGTTCCATTTAATGGAAGTAATGCATATCAGAGAGGTGTGGTCTCATGCCCAAAAGCCATGGCTGGAAAGGCAACAGAGCCAGTGCTTGACAAGAATCACTATGACCTTGCTATCACAGAAGCTAGTCTCCTGACCTGCTATCCACAAGCCATAAGCTCTGGATCTCCTTGACGTGAGAATGATAATAGGACCCAGCCCACGGGGTCCTGAGGACCAAATGAGCTAATACAATAACTAACCCAGGAAGAACATTCAGAAGGGCTGCAGGTATATGTTCAGTGTTCTGTGACATCAGGTAGCTTATTGTTAAACAAGTAAAACCTGGCCAGCTGCCTCAGTCGTGAATAAATCAAGCCAGCAGAGTGTCTCATGGTTCAGATGTCATTACCAAGACAGGACTGGAGAAATTGCCTCCCTCTGCTGTGCCGCTGTTTAGCCAGGCTGCAGCTTATCTATCCTTGGGCTTCTGGCCCCATAGGCTACCTTTCAGAGCCAGCCCTCCTCTGCTTGGCTTCCTCTTGGGCTGCTCTGTGCACCATGATCGAGTGCTGCACCCTTCTGGTTGCATCTGAGAAATGCAGTCTATGCACTGCCCCTTAGGTGATCACGTCCATGCAGCTGTCAGGGAGTTCAAAACTCTAGCTTGGGCTTAACAGTGTTTTGTGATCCTGGGAGCAACTATTGTCACATGTGAAGAGGGAATTCTGTGGCTGAGGATAACTTTTATTTTCTTTCTATCTTCCTTTTTTTTGGCACCGGGGATTGAACTCCAGGGCACTCAACCACTGAGCCACATCCCCAGCCCTATTTTGTGTTTTATGTAGAGACAGGGTCTCACTGAGTTGCTTAGCGCCTCGCTGTTGCTGAGGCTGGCTTTGTACTCGCGATTCTCCTGTCTCAGCCTCCTAAGCTGCTAGGATTACAGGCGTGCGCCACCACGCCCGGCTAGGCTGAGGATATCTTGAAAGACTGAGTTTAGCCAGAAACTCTGGAGCATAAACAAGCTTTGAAACAGCACCTTGTAGGTACACAAGCATCAGTCCCGCCCACACCCATCTGCCATGCCCGTGTGATGAGTTTCAGTTGGCCAGGGTTGGCGCGATGTAAACACTGTTTTTGTATTTGTGTACAACACGAGGATTTCAGGCTGCATTGGAACATTAGGTGGAAGGGTGGTTGTGCATTGCACTGTCACAAACCACACAGGAAGTTGTTCAAAGAAACGATAAGAAAGAATAATTCCTAAAGTAAAAGGAGAAATTCCTCCCAACCACAGATGTGAATTGCACAGACAGCTCATTCATGCACGTGCTCATCTAGCCGTTTAGCAAATGCCCAGGGGCTTCTTGTGTTGTGCTCGGCTCTGAGCAAGGTGGTGGGTCAGGTTTGATTCCTACATGCAGGACTCCCACACAGTGAGCAATGGCCTCCATCAGTGACCATGCTTGACCGTGGGCATCACCTTCATATCCAAGACCTGCATTCAGCCAGGCTGGGTGGGGCTTGGGGCCTGGTGTTATTGCACCCACAGGGCTGACAGTGTATCACACTTGGAGCTGGTGATATGGTTGGAGACCCTCCTGAGAGTCAGAGACTGTCATCCACTTACTCCTGATACTTTGCAGTGCCCACACCCAGGTCCTCCTTCCTGGGAAATGTCTGGGGGAATTACAAGACAGGTCAGTCCTAGGAAATTTTTGGTACCAGGAATTGAACTCAGGGGCACTCGACCACTGAGCCACATCCTCAGCCCTATTTTGTGTTTTATTTAGAGACAAGGTCTCACTGAGTTGCTTAGCACCTCGCCGTTGCTGAGGCTGGCTTTGAACTCACGATTCTCCTGTCTCAGCCTCCCAAAGTGCTGGGATTACAGGTGTGTGCCACCACGCCTGGCCAGTCCTAGGAATTTGCTCTATTTCTCATGTATATTCTTTTTTCTTCCTCCTATCCTCCTTCTCTCTCTCTAAAGAAATGGATTACACATCCCAGAAGCATATATAATTAAAGAAGGAAAATTAAATCTAATATATCCCCAGCTTATCACATTTTTGTTTATTTCCTCTCTCTGCTCATTGCTGGCTATTACTACTCTTATTGATCTTAGCTTAAGAAAGAGGATAGAAATCACAGCTGCTGTTGATAGTAGAAATAAGCTCCTTTTACCTGCCCTGAAATCCAGCGAAGTGATAAGCATTCATCATGCACCTGCTGTGTGCCCTGCACACAGTCCTGTGGAGGACATAGATCAAACACAAGCATGTTGTCCTGTCCCACTGGTCAAGTGCAGTAGGGGAAGCTAGACTCAATCAGAACCAGCCCCGGCACTCTTCTGGGCCACCCTTTCTGTCCTGACCCGACTCCCTGTGCCCATCTCAGTCGCCACTTTCTGATGAATCCCTGATCCAAAGCGGGACACTCAGACACAGCTGTGTTGACATGGCTGTTTTTCTTTGGGGAGTGTTTTATGACATTTGCATCAGTGATCTGTCAAAATGTAAAATAATTGCTGTCTCTTACCAAGGATTATGCATAGCAAAGGCTTCTCATCTTTATTTCCTCCCCATTCCCATGATCCTTCATTAGGGGCACATTTTATTTATTTATTTTGGTATTATCTAAATTGTTTCTGAACCATCATCTTTTATTCAATGGTGTTTTCTAGAAAATCTATCAGAATGGAATTAGCCTCTATGGGTATATTCCCTACTAACATAAAGTCGTTATTAAGTAGGTTAACGACATTAAATATGATTTATGTATACTACTGGGTACTGATAAAACAATTAGAAGTTTATCTGAGGTTCCCTCTGTGATTTGGAGAGCAGAGGAAGTGCCCAGTATGAGACCAAAGGACGATGAATGGCATTGCTGAGATGGTGGAGGCGACCCCAACTGCTCGTGCCTGCTTACAGGTGCAGGTTGGGAAGGTTCAGTTTTGCGGCCTTTGAAATTTGTAGGAGTGAAAGAAACTTCCAGCACTGACTGAGGTGTGGCCTTGCCCTAGTCCTCACCTTCTCAGAGTCTCGGTTTTCTCAGCTGTAAAACGGGCTTGACGATGCTTCCTGACACAACGGGTCTTGGGAGAGAATGAACAACCAGACCTCTGAAAGCTGAATGAGAAGAGCTGGAGAAGGAGAAAGGCTGACCTGGGCTCGGTCTTGCCTCACCCAGGGTTAACAGAGGCTCCCTGCTGGTGTCGTGTGTGACCATGAGGCATCCAGCATAGGCCTCTCCTTACGGCCACAGGAGCAGTTCACAGTCTGAGGTGAGGCTGAGGTTCCCACCACCTGTCATCAAGAAGAGATCAGTCTGGAAATTGAAGACATGGAGGGGCAGCCTCAGACTCAGATGAAAAGAGGGACATGAAGACCAGCACCTACATCATCTCCGTGAACCCAACGGGCTCTTGGGGACATCTGGGAATTTCCAGGTGGTGCAGGAGCAGTGAAGTCCAGAGAGAGATGCTGTGTGAGAACTTCCTCTCTGTTCTAATTTGCTTCTCCGGACACTTTCTTGTTTCACCAAGGACGCTTTCCATGACGCCCTCCCTCAGTGCCCCGGGGCACCTTCCTCCCCTGCTTTATAGACACCTTGGATTCCACCAAAGCAGCCTTGTGTGGGTAATAGACTTAGCCCTGACCCGCTGGAAGACCTCAATTCCCAGCTGCTGTCCTCCCCCGGCTCTGGTGGTCCCTTACGTGACTTGGCCTCATCTGCTGACTGGCAATTGGAGGCCTCAGTCCCACTTTCCTCTGATGTGGGAGGTGTGGCTCATGCAAGTCTGCAGGGACCCGTCATATCCATCCCATGGGAACCAGGACTTCAAGGGGGCCACACCTTCTCCACTGGGCAGTCCATTTCGTCATTCTTCCCTAGTAGCCTCTCACCCGCTCACTCCTGTGGTGATGTTGGAGGTGGTCAGCAGCCCAGATGCTGGCTGGGGAGTGGGGCTCAGTTTCCCCTTTGGTAGCCAGCCATAGTCCTGCCCAGTGGTCCCCTAGAGTACTTCCATTCCAGGAGCAGCAGGAAGGCAGGTGGGACCCTCCCACTCTTCTCCCTGAGAAGTGAGAGCTATCCAGGAGCCCTTAGAAGGAGGGGACACCCCATGAAAAGCCACCTTCTAGCGAGCTGTGCAGGGACATGAACAACCACAGCTGGCTGATTTTACATGTTTGTTTCATGTTAATTTTTTTTTAGTTATAATTCACATTCTATAAAATTCATGATTTCGAAGTGTACAATTCAGAAGGTTCTAGTATGTTCAAAAGGCTGTGCAACCATCAGCACTGTCTGATCCCAGACCCCCCCCCCAAAATAATCCTAGATCCAGCCAGGTGCAGTGGCGCACGCCTGTATCCCAGCACTTTGGGAGTCTGAAACAGGAGAATCACAAGTTCAAAACCAGCCTCAGCAACGGCGAGGCGCTAAGCAACTCAGTGAGACCCTGTCTCTAAATAAAACACAAAATAGGGCTGGGGATGTGGCTCAGTGGTCGAGTGACCCTGAGTTCAATCCCCAGTACCAAAAACATAAAAAAATCAAAACCTAGATCCATTAGCAGTCACTTCCCATCTCCTGCTCCTTCCAGACCTCGGCAATCACAGATCTACTTTCTGTCTCTATGGATTTGCCTTTCTGATGCTTCTTATCAATGGAATCAAAATATGTGGACGTTAGTGTCTGGCCCTTTCACTGAACAGTATGTTTCCAAGATTCCTCCACATTGTCTTACCCATAAGTACTTCATTCCTTTTCATGGCAGAAAGATGCTTTGTCATGTGGATAGAACACAGTTGAGTCACTCTTTCACCACTGGGTGGACATTTGGGTTGTTTGGCTGTTTTTCAAACAGATTATGGGCCACTTTGGGACCTTTTTGAGAAGACAAGAAAACTCCTCTGGATGTTCACACCACTCTACTACTGGCTAATGGTACAACTGAGGTTCTCTTGCAGTAGACAAAGGAGAGAGCCAGCTAGGCAGGCGAGGAGAGAGCAGGTCCACTCTCTCCACTGAGCCTGTGTGATGTCAGCAGTGGCTGGCTTCAGTAGAGGTAGCTGGGACCGCAGAACAAGGCCTGCAGAAGCTATCAGATTAAGAGGAGTCCCAGATGAGTGCAGCAGCACATGCGCTATCCCAGCCACTCGGGAGGCTGAGGCAAGAGGATTGCCAAGTTCAAGGCCAGCCTGTGCAATTCAGTAAGACCTTGACTCAGAATTTTTTTAAAAAATTGAAGAAAGGTTCAGGATGTCGTTCAAGGGTATAGCACTTGTTCAGCTGCAAGAAATCCTGGGTTCAGCAGTCCCAGAACAGAAAGAAAGAAAGAAAGAAAGAAAGAAAGAAAGAAAGGAAGGGAAGGAAAGAAAGGAAGAAAGAGAGAGAAAGAGAGAGAAAAGAAAAGATGGAGTCACTCTTGTCAACCCTAACAACTGAGAAGAAACTGGGAAGTTATGAAAAAGGGTTCTTATGTGTGGTTGCTTCATAGTAATTATCACAGCAGACTCCATTAGAAACACTGCAACCTTATCCAAAAAGTATTTCAGCAAGGACATCTGCCCAGCAACTGTCTGTTCAGCCTTGGACTGATGTCATCCTTGTTATTAAACATTGAAGGATCAATATGTAACCCTCCTCATTTCTACCTTAAAAACTGCCCCTTGCCAGAGCCTCTTTGAATACTCTGTTACCTATGATATGCATGTTTCCATTGCTCTGCTCTACAAATAAAACTTGATTTTGCTTTGATTTTAACCTCTTGGAGTCTCTGTTGGTCAACAGGCCCCAAAGAGGTCATGGGCAGTAGAAAGTGTTTTGTGTAACAGCAAAATCGAGGTTGCAATGAGTGGTGTGCTGATAGCCCAGTCTTAAAAAAAACAGCCCCCAAAAGCCCTGCTTTGCAGCATTTGCTAACACCATGGTGTATATATCCCATGGTGACCAACTTCAAGCTACCCACAGGAAGATGTTACAATTAGGAAGAGAGGTCCACACCTGCTCTAGGGGTGGGTACCAGCCCTTCCGGGTCACTACTGGCTGGAAACCAGGCTTCTGAACATACATGAGGTCGCAGCTCCCTGGGACCTCTGGAAAACTCAGGCACACTCTGAGGGGACGTTTTTAGCAACAAGGCACCTGGTGCTGTGCCCGGTGTGTGTTTCCCTTCCCTGATCCCAGCCCAAAATATAGTCACCCTCTTTAATTGGATAGCAAATCCTGGGGCAACTCACCATGGCTACTCCAATTCCCTGTAATGTGGGGTCACAGGCAAAGCCCTTCTTTCTGTTCATGGCTTTCCTCTGAGTGCCTACCAAAGGAGCAATGCAGACTCATGAAGTGTTTGGTCACTGTGGAAACAGGACTCCATGGGAATTCCTTCTGAGAGGCCCATGGAGACTCGTGTTAAGAATATTTGTATAATAGTTCACAGTCCTTTGATAATGGTGCATAGGGAAATAAAATGACAAGTGTGAAATTTGAAAAAGTGTCTGATTCTTCATGTTTATACCTGGGCCGTGCAGTTTGCCCATCACTCATCACATGCAGCTTCTAAATATTGGAAATATAACTAGAACAAATTGAGAGGTGCCAGAAGGGGAATACACTTTGGAGAATTTAGTAAGAAAAAAAAGAATGTTTTCTTAACAATTTTTTATAACAGCTACATCTTAAAATATAATATTGTGATATATTAAATGAAAATGTTAATTTTAGTTGCTTTTTTTCTTTATGAATTTTATTGATTTTAAATCATACATTAACTCTTATTCTATTTCTATGGCACAGCACTGGTCTCTGCAGTGTTCTTGAACCCGCAAATCACAATAAGAGCTCCTGTGTATTAGGGTTTACTATGTGTCCAATACCAAATGAAGCTATTCATATACAGAATTTCATCTATTTCTCACAACTTTTTTTCATTTGGTTTCATTTATTTTTTCCTACATATTTTATTGGTGCATGATAATGCACCAATGAGATTTGCTTACCTATTCACACATGCACACAATACACAGTATAACAATATAACTTGGCCCCTGTCACTATCCAGCACTTTTCCCTCCCTCTTCGCCTCCCACCCCTTGGTCCCTTTCCTTTACTGACCTCCCTTTGATTTTCATAAGATCTACCCCCATCTTTCTTTTCCTCTTTCCTCTCTAGCTTCCACATGAAAGAAAACATATGACCCTTGATCTTCTGAGTTGGCTTATTTCACTTAGTATACTAGTCTCCAGATCATTCCATTTCCTGGCAAATGTCATAATTTCATTCTTTATGGCTGAGTAATATTCCATTTACTGTGTGTGTCTCTCTCTCTATATATATATACATACATTTTCTTTATCCATTCTTCTATTGAAGGGCACCTAGTTTGGTTCCATAGCTTAGCTATTGTGAATTGAGCTGCTATAAACATTGATGCGACTACATCACTATAGTATGCTGATTTTAAGTCCTTTGGGTATATGCCAAGGAGTGGGATAACTGGGTCAAATGGTGGTTCCACTCCAAATTTTCTGAGAAATCTCCATACTGCTTTCCAGAGTGGTTGCACCAATTTGCAGTCCCATCAGCAATGTATGAGTCTAACTTTTCTCCCACATTCTCACCAACATTCATTGTTACTTGTATTCCTGACAATTGCTGTTCTGACTAGAGTGAGATGAAATCTCAGTGTAGTTTCAATTTACATTTCTCTAATTGCTAGAGATGTTGAACATTTTTTCATATATTTATTGACTGTTCATATTTCTTCTTCTGTGAAGTGTCTGTTCAGTTTCTTTGCCCATTTATTGATTGGCTTATGTTAAATTTTAAATATTAGATATTTAAAATTTTTTGATAAATTTTTTGAGTTCTTTATATATCCTGGAAATTAATTCTCTGAGGTGCAAGTAGAAAAGATTTTCTCACATTCTGTAGGCTCTCTTTTACATTTTTGATGATTTCCTTTGCTGGAAAGAAGCTTTCTAGTTAGATACCATCCCATTTATTGATTGTTGATTTTACTTCTTCCACTTTAGGAGTATTGTTGAGGAAGTTGGTTTCTAAGCTGACATGATGGAGAGTTGGGCCTACATTTTCTTTTAGTAGGTGCAGGGTCTCTGGTCTAATGCCTGGGTCTTTGATCCACTTTGAGTTGAGTTTTGTGTAGGATGAGAGATAGAGGTTCAATTTCATTCTGCTACGTATGGATTTCCAGTTTTTCCAGCACCATTTGTGGAAGAGGCTGTCTTTTCTCCAATGTATGTTTATGAAGCATTTGTCTAGTATGAGATAACTGTATTTATGTGGGTTTGGATGACTGGAATGAGATGAAATCTCAGTGTAGTTTTGATTTGTATTTCCCTAATTGCAATGTTGAACATTTTTTCATATATTTGTTGGCCATTTGTATTTCTTCTTTTAAGAAATGTCTGTTTGATTCATTTGCCCAGTTATTAATTAGATTATTTGATTTTTTGGTGTAAAGATTTTTCAATTCTTTATATGTTATAGATATTAATCATCTGTCAGAAGAGTAGGCAGCAAAGATTTTCTTCTATTCATTTTCTTTGATGGGCAGAAGCTTTTTAATTTGATGCCATGTCATTTACTAACTCTTGGAATTGTTTCCTGAGGCTTAGGGGTCCTACTGAGAAAATCATCACAACTTTTTGACAGGAAGTGTTATTCTTATGTTATAAAGGAGGAAACCACAGGTCAGAGGAGTAATTTATCCAAAGTCACAATTTAAATCAATATTTTGGCTCAGGTCTGTGCTATGATCTTTCTGCCAGAGAATATTAAGAATTTTTAAATATCTAATAAACATATAGGTTAATGGGGAAATAGGTTTGTTAGTGGTTCGGGTAACTTTTGACTTTGATATAATTTCAAATGTAGAGAAAAAACTGTTAAGAATAGTTCAAGGAATTCCCATTTACTTTCCCCAGACTCAACAACTATATATGGAGTAAGAGTAGAAAAAGAGGAAAATAGAGGGGATTTTTTCTTCTTTTTTTCTTTTTTGGTACTGAAGATTGAACTCAGGGGCACTTGACCACTGAGCCACATCCCCAGACCTGTTTTATGTAGAGACAGGGTTCACTGGATTGCTTAGCACATCGCCGTTGCTGAGGCTGGCTTTGAACTCGCGATTCTCCTGTCTCAGCCTCCCAAAGTGCTGAGATTACAGGCTTGTGCCACCGCGCCTGGCTGAAAACAGAGGTTTTTATCCAAATCATTTGGGAATAAATTGAAGACATCCAATCCATCTGCTCCTAAAACCTTATGTGTGTATAAGTTTCTTAAAAGTGGAGACATTCGTTTAAACATGATGCAAAGATCAAAATCAGGAAATTTAACAGGATACAAGGTCTTTATCTGCTGAGGTTCCATACACAGATTTCACCAATTGTCCAGTAGTGACCTTTTAAGCTACTTTTGCCCTTGGGGGAGTTTAGTCCACAACCACCTACTACACTGTGGCCACGTCCCCTTCATCTTTCATCTCCAACAGTCCCTCAGCTTTAGGTGCTGCTTGACTTTGCCATTGTGAAAGAATACCATCCAGTTATTTTGTAGAATGCTCCTTAGTGTAGTTTGTCTAAAATTCCCTCCTGATCAGGTTCAGGTTTTGCATTTCCCACAGGAGACCACAGAAGGCTCTGGGCCCCACGCAGGGCCTCTTTGCTGCTTTTACACGCTGCCTCAAGGACTCTGGCAGAGATCATTCACAGGTTATAAAAGCAAGAAATAAGCCTTTCACAATTGTTTCTAGACTTCACCCAAATAATCACTGTGCAAAACAAGAGTAACTGTTGGTTGCAGTTAGGAGAAGCACAGATCTAAATAAACAGAGATCATCCTCGTCCTTATCGTATTATATGATTTTCACATTCTCTGACCCTGTAGGAAAAAAAAATTACTGTAGCCTAGCAGCAATTCAAAAAATTAGAATATACAACTTGGTGCTGGATATAAAGTGTAGGAACATAAGGTCACTTAAATGCTAAATATTGCTTAATTTGAAGACACCATTTGTCTAGAGTGGAATAATCACTTTGTTCTTCTTTCTTTTCCTTTTTACCTAATTCACATAAGTACTTCAGTTACAGTCACCAAATGGTGTTGGCAGATCCTCTGAGATACTGCGGGAGGATGGCATTTGTTCAGTACTCAGTAAACTCCTATAACCTCATTTTACTCAGATGATGCTTAATTGCAAGATGTGACATCAGCAACCCAAACTGTCTCTGACGGTCTCATATCTCTTGTTTACAAAACAGCTGTCAAAGGATCTGTGTGAGCTGAGCATGTGACAAATTATGAGGAAATTATATTTTTAAACAATAACTTGCTTATTGTTTATTGCTTATAGTTTATTGTTTATTGTTATAGTTACTCCACATAATACCATTTAGAAAATATTTTTTCGTCACAAGGCATCTAGTCATTCTTGTGGCTTTTCTTATTATGCTATGGAAAAGAAACTGGAAAACATAAAAGAAAAAGATGTCTGAAAAGATGTGCTTTAAATATGAAAACGAAGATAGGCTAGGGGGAAAAAATATGGAAAAAGATGTTATATGCAAAGTGTGAGCAAAAGAAAAATGCTGTGGGGGTACTCATACCAGTAAAATAAGTTTTAAGGCAAGAATTATTGATAGATAGGAGGCACCTTTTATATAGTAATAGAAGGGCTAATTCATCCATACAAAATGTGCATGACCTTAAAAATCAATAAAATTATGTATACAAATTCAAACTTCACAAAGAAAAAATGACAGGTTTTAAGTGATAAATAAATGTAGTTGAGATTTTAACACCTCTTGCTCAATAATTACAGGAAAAGTAGACCAGATAGATCAGTAAGGATGTGGAAGATTTGACCATCAACACTCTGACTGGCACAGAACAGTGGTAAGATGCATGTGCGCTTTTAAAGATACGTGGAACATTCACTAAGAGACCATATGCTCAGCTATAAAATGTCTCCATAAACTTTGAAACATTGAAAACTTTAAAAGCATGGTTTTGAATCCTAACAAAATTAAGTTAGAAATCAATAACAATAAGATACCTAGACTTCTCATGCTTGGAAATTAAATAAAACACTTCTGAATAATGCAGAGGTCAAACACAAATCCTTTGCACTGAAAAATGAGTTTTAAAACCATGCATGCCAAAAAATTCAGAATTATGCATTGACTTAAGAGAAATTTATAGCTTTAATTCTTGGATCGTTGATTTGAAATCTTTCTACTTTGGGGGACAGGTACCAGGGATTGAACTCAGGGGCACTCAACCACTGAGCCACATCTCCAGCCCTATTTATTTTATGTAGAGACAGGGTCTCACTGAGTTGCTTAACACCTTGCCATTGCCAAGGCTGGCTTTGAAATTACGATCCTCCTATCTCAGCCTCCTGAGCTGCTGGGATTATAGGCATCCACCACCACACCCAGCCTCTTTCTACTTTTTGATATTACATTTCCATATTATGAAACTATAAAAGTAGTGAATTAAACCAAATATACAACGAAAGAAGGAAAAAAGATAAGTGCAGGAATTGAAGAAATGGAATCTAAAGAAAACTAACAATAAATATTTCTTTGAATGAAGTGATAACATTATAATCTTTCAGGCAGATATATTTCATCACTTGAGAGTTAATCAGAGAACCCGAGTCAGTAAGAGTGATGTGGAATACAGGATTTATTAAAGGAACTTGACCTTATGCAGTAGAGGGAGCTGGTTAAATAGTCTTGTGAAGCCATTAGCTTAGTGTCTGAAGTGTCCTGTCATCAGAGAGGACTAAAGGCTAGCTCAGAAGTGAGAGAAGCCAAGGACAAACTGGTGCCCAGGAGGACCATCTAGAACACAAGTGCACAGACCAGAGCCCACAGGCGTCTTTCACCACCTCTAAGCACACACGTCTTTCACTGCCATGGTGACCTACTAGTGCACATGCTACAGAGCTGCAGAGCACCTGGACCAGGCCAGGGAGGAGCAGATAGCAAGCACTAAGCAGAAGCCCCCGGGCTGCAGGCCTGGCTGCTGCCCCGACATACAAGATGGACCCGTACAGAAGTGTGCACTCACCCCCACAGGAGCTCAGCAGGCCTGCACCTTCAAGGACTGCCACTTTATTTGACCTTGCAAATCTCATGTAAATTGCTCTTAGGCCAACCCCGGCCCAGACCCAAGCAGAAGCTCCTTGTTTCCCAAACAGAAGGAAGTTCTGGAAAACGTATGTTTCTTTCAGCAGGTAGACATAGTATCTATCCACCCTGGTTGAGGTGAGAAAGAGAGGAAACACAAATTAACAACACTCGGATGGATAGAGGGGATGTCACTACAGAATTTTATAGACATTTATTTAAACAAAAAAAAAGAAATAAAAACACAGGCTTGTCTGTTGCTTACCTTAAAAAATTGCTAGTTATGTGTGCTCCCAGGAGAAAGCAGATTCACATTAAAAAAGAAAAGAGACATTCTTCATCTTCTCATTTTCTTTGAGTTACATGTACCAAGGTGTTAAAGCAAAATCTTATACAATGTATCAATTAGCACATCAGGATTTACTTTGCTAAAGGATTCTCCAAGCAGCAGAACATGGATGTTTCATGGCAGATCATTATTTCATGGGTAAGTTCAAGGACAAAAACAATGAAAGTTAAAATCATTAGCCACTGCATGTTCAAGATCAGTAAGAAATAAGGGTAACTTTTCTGAAATGAAACTTGATCTGCCCACAGTGCTTCCAATCGTACTGCATACAACCTTCAGACACATTTATTGCCCAGAGAGAGCATTCTTTGCACACGCTTCAGCTCCTTCATTTCCTTATAACACAGCTTCTTTGCCTGGTGGTCAGGAATATATGGCATAGCATTCTTCACAGGGCAGAACTTTTTGCATATAGTAATTATGAGAAAGGGGCCCACAAATCGGGTGTCTGCTTCTCTGCCTATTCAGAGAGGACAGAACCTGCAAGGAGTGGTGTCCCCTGTGACATCATCTGTCATATAGCTTACATGAGCCAAAGGCTGTAACAAGATGAGTCAAAGCTTGATCAAGGTCCTGTGCTCAAAATTCCCCTTTTCCTCTCTCTCTGTCCTGCTGGTGAGGATCAATCAATTCACACTGGGATATGGAGGTATCTTTTAAGGTCTTTGCCTTTTCCAAAAGGTCCCTGGGGAATTAGCCACAGTAGGCTTTGCAATGGCAGGATTTCAGGCCCTGGCAGGACTGGGTTGGAAGAGATCTGGGTCCTCTAGGGAGAATTTTCAGACCCTGATGTATCCCTACTTTCTCTCTCCAGAATTCCCCACTCCGCTTCCTTCACTATCCAGTGAGAGCCTACAGAGGGCCAGCTACCTCATAAGCAAGTGGGTTCACTTCTGCTCCTCCTGGATCTTGCCGTCTTTAGCCTCTGACTGGCTGTTTCTTACTCTGTCATCCCAACAGACCCACTGTTTCTCTCAGTAGATCTGGGACACAAGTGACCAGCCCGATGGTGTCCCCTGTCACATTTCATGTCTTCTGGCAGGACTTATGATGTGGCATTGCTAAAGCAATCATGCCGAAAACATCTCCCAAGGAAGGAGCTGCTCTGCGGCTGGGAGTCGTAACGCCACCGCCTGGGAGAGAAGCTTTGCCATGGATCAGAAGAGTCTGGTGGAGCCATGTGAGAAAGGGGAGGCTCCTGGGAGTTGGCCGTTGTGCCAACACCCTATGGGGGAAGTCGTGAGGATGATTTGATGAGCTCCTAGAAATAATTACCACTTCAAAGCCTGGCAGCTTGACTTTATATTACAGCTTTCTTCAATTAGGTCTACATTTCCCCATCTTATTTCATATCATCCCACTAATTGGTTTCAGCATCTACTTTTGCCAATTGCCACCACTTTACTGGTTTTTTATAAAGCCATTCAACAAAAAGAAAATTAAAAATGTAAATGTATCTTATCTCACATGGCCTTTTTGTTTTCTGGAGAGAAGGGTGCCAATAAGAAAGGAAAATAATTGATCAGCAAAATCAAAGACGCCCACACTGGAATTAGATTTGCACAGTGGGCTGGAGAGCACCATCAGGCCGGGGTGCATCAGATCCTCCAGGATCATTCTTGTGCAGCAATGCTTACTTAGCCCTCTCCTTGTGCAAAGCCCTGTTCCAGAGGCTTCCAGGTCTAGGCAGACCACTCGAATGACCAGGAGAGCAGACCCTAGCTTCCCAAAGGTGGCAGAACCACTACTCAAATGAAAAGCTCTGTGCTTCTGGCTCCTTGCCCCAAACGGCTGAATGCATGGCAACCTCACAGAAATCATCATTTCCTGATTTTCTTTCAATAAATGCTGCAAGGTACTGTGTGACCACCTCCTCCATCTTCTATTTTGAAAACGGTGATAACTCAGGGAAAAGCAGAGGAAGAAAAAGAAAGTGGAATTGTTCTGCTTTATTAAACAACATTAAAAGACTCTTGGGATCAGAAAAGGGCTGCTTTAGATTCAGGTGACTCTGAAGACCATGTCAACAGGGAAGTCGTGTAATCTCTTGCCTCGGCCATTACTAGAAAGGCTTTCAAGGTCAGTGTGCAAAGGAGGACAGTCAAGAAGGATAGCAAATCAAGACAGGGATTTGAAATGTTTTGTCCACTGTTACCCATTTGGATCCCAGAGTGACAGCTCCATGCCACTAAGTTGTTGCTCAGGTGTCCATGGGGCAGACGGATGGCAGTGCTCCAATTCCCCAACCCAGCTTCAAAGAGTGGGGCTTCCTTGTCCCTTGTCCTTCTTGTCAGTGTCCCTGGTCATTCTGTGGAAGGAAAAGGCTCTATATACTTAAAAATAATGGAAAGCCTTACCTGTGACCCATTCCAGCATGCCAAAGAGCAGTGCCTGTGACGTGTTTGCTGAGGGACCAAATAGATTGAAATGGGGAACATTTTGATGAGTGATGAAGCCGGATCTTGGTTATGGCCAACACTATCCAGTCTGTTCTTTTCTTCTCCTGTCTGACGCCCTTCTGTGCTCTCCAGGGCCTGTGCAGAGGGATGTGCTTGGTGATTGGAGGATATGCCCCTGGCCTGTGGTTCCTGCACACTCACTTTCAGCGTCACCTGTTCAGGGAGACTGAGCCAGCATTCCACAGCCTGGATACTTGCAGATAGTCAAGTCCGCATTTCCTCGCAGTTCTGCGTAATGTAAGTTTAAACTCAACTTACTGAAAAATAGACACTCCCAAGGCTGAGTACCACACAGCTTTTATTGCTGCCATCAACCAGGACCCAGGGGATGAAGCCCTTAACTATTATTCTTCTTTTCCATTCTTTGTCTCACTCCATATAACAGGAAAGGATAGTTTCAGGGAAAAGTTAGTAAGAATATGCATCTTATGGGTACTGCAAACTGTTTGCTTTATGGTGCTGGATAAGGCCATTTTGGAGAAATCCTACAAAGCCACTGCTGCTGGGTGTCTGTGAGAATGGAGTGACGTTTGGAACCTCAAGGTCAAGCAGTCCAACCTCCAGGAGAAGCACAGGTCTATGCAGAAACTAGAAGCAATGCTGCCATTTATGGGGTATTTAGCATGAGCCAGGACCTCTGTAAATAGCATCTCTAGTTCTCACAAAAATCTTTTAAGTATTCTCATCTTCACAAAGGAATCAGGTTCAGAGATGTTCAGTTCCATGTCCAAGCCTCTGAGCCAGTGAGTGACAAGATCAGGTTGCAGATGCAAATCTTCTAGGCCATTCTCTTCCTGTTGTATTCCCACACTATGGCACCGCACAGCTCCAGTGACAGAGAGCTCACACCTCCCAGATCACACAGCTGTGCCCTGGACAACACTGATGAATAAGAAATTTATAGTGCAATGAAATTCATTGCCTGTCACTTCTGTCCCTGGAGCTTGCCTCTGCTCTTTGAACCACAAAGCAAATCAAGTTAACACAAGCCAGCCCTTCAGGTCCATGGAGAAAGACGATGGAACCTGGCTCTTCTTCACTAGGCCAAGCATGCCGGGCTGAGTGGAGGCTCAGGTGTGTGGGTTCTGGAGCCAGGCTGCTGGGGTTCAAGACTCTGCTCCATGACCTGCTACCATATGGTCTATAATAAATTTCTCAAATTTTCTTATCCTTAGAGGTATCATCCGTGAAATGGGGTAAAAATAATAGCACTTGCTTATTTGAGTTTATGAGAATCACATTCAATACTCTATAGAATGCACTTGGTACACAGTGTCTTGAGCACAGCAGAAGTTTAGTAAGTGACAATTGTAATAATTAGTCATGACTTCCAGCTGCTTAACTACCTAGGGCCATTTCTCCCAAGACCATTTCTTGTTGACATAAGGGCTTCTTTGTGATAGGCTAGGGAACAGCATGGAAGACCCCAGGATAGGCCTGAGCAGCTTGTGGGAGAACAATATCAACACCCTTGTTCTGAGTGTGATGCGTGTGTTATTAAAGGAGGCTAGAGAGGTGTCAGTTTGCAATGCAGCCAGTTCATGCTGGTAGCTCCTAGTAAACTTGGAGTTAATGGAGACCCCTGGGTCTTTTTCATTCCACCTTCCATGAGCTCTTGACTGGACGGCTCAAATTTAAAGCTGAAAGACAGTTTGTATGAGTTGGTTATTGTTGGAACTGAGTGGTAGATAAATGGAGCTTGGTTTTAAGGCATGGTCTATTTTTGTATACATTTACAAGTCTCCATTATTTAAAGGAAATGAGAAATTCAAGATTTCCAGGACTGAATCTGGGTCAACTTATTGAGGAGCAATTAAAATTCATTGAATAGAGACATGGAAATATGAAGCTACAGATGGGAAACTGTGGATCTGAGATAGTAAGGAAGCTTCATGGATCTCATAGCCAGGATGAGCAGGACAGCAGTCTTGAAACCTGGGAAAGGAAACTGACATTTGTTGTTTATTGAACTGCATTCATACCAGAATCTTTAACCTATCTTTTCTCATTTAATCATCACAATCATCATATGCTGGCAAAACCAAGGTCTAGATATCACATAGCACTAGAGAGATGGTGGGGCTCATCTACCCCACCATCTACCACGGGGTTCCAAACTCCGGTGGGACAGATCACCCACTCTCCTACTTGCGTCACAGAGAGTTATAAATGTTAAAATTCTCTAGGTTCTCTTAATAATAGTTAGCACTCAACAAGTATTGAGCATGGGCTGGATCTTTGCCTAAGGGGTTTACATGTGTCAGCCCACCTAATTCTTGCAGCAAAAAGATGAAGATATTGAGGCAGGGAAAAATCAGACATCCTGCTCAAGTTCACATGGCGAACAAGTAGAGCTGAGATTTGAACCAGATGGTCTAGTTTCAGTCTTTGCATTTAACAACCACACCCTACTGATCCTTGGATATAAAGCTAGTGTCCATAGATACCTATCCCAGGTAGGCATCTTTTCATCCATGCCTCTTTCCCCAGAACCTTACCTCCTTTTTTTCCCTATCATAAGTGTTTGTTTCATTTCAAATGCACGAAGGAAAATCAGTGGAATGATCATCCAATTTGCAGAATAATCAGGCTGATGTGTGCCAAACATATTTATTATGCCACCAAAGATGCCAACTCTGGGTGGTGCTTATTTTGTTTTTTGTTTCTTCTCAATTCCTGTTCTGAGAGCTCTGAAAGGAACATTGCTACAAGAAAATGTGCTCTGTAGTTAAGATGGATGAACCATAGTTTGTATTGATTTGGGTAAGACAGCCAGTTAAAAACACCTTTAATTACCTGATCCCAGGGGTTATGTTTGAATTAACCAGATGTTGCTTTCTTTCTGTACTGGAACACTGTCTCAAGTCATTTGACAATAGGAAGATCAATAGGTAAATGTGCTTCTCAGTAATAAATAATGCTTGTTTAGAGGATTCAATCGCTTAAGAGAATAAAATACTTGATTACCCATATAATCAGCAGCAATAACTCTTCAACAAAGGATGACTTTGTCCTCCAGGGGACATTGTCTCGACTAGAGTGAAGGGTGCTACTGGTACCTAGGGGGTAGAGACCAAGGTTGCTCCTAAGCATTTGGCCATATGCTCAGGATCACTCCCCATCAAAAGAATTATCTGGCCCTTGTCAGTAGGCCAGGCATAGAGATTAATCTAAACAATGCCAAAAGAACACAACAGCAATGTGAAAAGTATTACTGATTTCATGGTACGGGAAATAATTCACAAAAAGAGACTGATGCTGGTGTCCACCACATTAGATCCTTTGAGATAAACTATAATGGGTCGTCATTTCTAGACCACACTGAACAAGAGCTATCAGACTCCACTGGGAACATTCCCAGCCCTCCCTATTGCCCAAAGGGTGATTGGCACTGTGTGTATGGGGTTCACAAATTCAGGGATACTGTGTAACACATAGTCCAGACATGGAAAGAGATTTGACTTTTAAACTAAAAATGAATGAAGACTCAAATGAAATCGTCACCCACTGTTACCAAACTTGTGGCTTTGGGCAGGTGGTCATTTAAGTCTCATGCCTTATTATGAAAATAATAGAAAAATATTTGAGAGATTAGATGATTAGATCAAATAAAGCATGCCATCACCCTGTTCAATAGAAAATTCTGTCCTAAATTCAGTTTTAGTAAGAGATACATTATTATAAGAGAAAACAAACACCTCACACAGCCACAGGAAATTGCCCGATAACATTTAAATGCTTAATAACAAGCCCTGAAATAGTTATGCCCCAGTCAATTCCATTCAAGACTTAGTCATTCTTTCTTAATCAAACACAATTATGTGAATTAGATGCTCTCAATAAAATCCTAGAATTAGATAATGATGCTGCACCTGGAGTTTTCCTATTACCAACGGAACAGCATCTCTGAGAAGCAGAAATGGCTCAGTGAGTTCTAAAATGAGATTAGAAAGAACAGAAATAGAGACAGGGAGAAAGAAAAATGCATAAAACAATCTTTTCATTAAGTAAGATCAAATAGAAGGGAAAAAGAATTTAGATCAAAATCCAAGATAGAGAATACTCTTTCTTTATGGTTTTGTAACTTTGGACGACTTTATCATGTTTCAAAAGGGACAGGAGCATGACTTAATGAAAGCAAAGCCTGTATTGAATAATTAAAGGCATAGAGATAGAAGGGAAGACAATTTTAAAAATAAAAGATAAGCACAATACTCCAAAGAATACCTTTCATTACATAATTTGATTTTTTTTTAATTACACAGAAGCAAGATGAGCTATAACTGCACCCCTCTACAAAACCAATAGAACTTTAGTGTATGTAAGAGCTTCAGGAGCAGAGGATTCCTTTTAATTTGTAAAGGTACTCATGTTAAGAATTGTATGCAAGCTAGGTGCGGTGGTAATCCCAGCACTTTGGGAGGCTGAGACAGGAGAATCGCAAGTTCAAAGTCAACCTCAGCAACAGTGAGGCGCTAAGCAACTCAGTAAGACCCTGTCTCTAAATAAAACACAAAACAGGGCTGGGGATGTGGCTCAGTGTTCGAGTACCTCTGAGTTCAATCCCTCGTACCAAAAAAAAAAAAGAATTGCATGCAACGAGGATAATTTTCCATATCTAATACAATGAAATTCAGAAGGAAATTATACCAAATTCATCTTCTCCAAGCATGCATCTCATTTACACACTTCTTCCCCCCACACAGACTCCAAAGCTAGCAGAGGTTCCCCAAAGAGCTAATGTCCAGACCCTCCTGCTGCTCTCTCCAGCCCTCCCTTCTGTTGGCCATTATAATTTATCTGCTACAAAATTCCTTCTCCCAGCTAGTGGCTGTGCCATCTCCTGATGGCTGTTCTTACTTTTCATTTTCTTTAGAAAGATCCTTGCTCTGCTCTTCACTCTTGGATCCTAGCCAGCCCAGCAGCCTCCCACCCAAAAGCCACCCTGACTTTCTCCAGATGGATCCTTGCAGCCCATCCTGACACCTCTCCCATCTCAATCTGATCATCTTCTAGATAATTTTGTGCATAACATCCTTCCATTCTACACCACACCCAGGAAGGAGGGGAGGAGGAAGGGCCTAGGCAACCGCTGGGCACGTTGTGCTCTGTGCCCACATTTCACCAGCATGACTCACTGTTCCGATGGTCACACAATCCTGAGAAATCAGCCATCCCCTTGACAGCAGAGGAAACTGAAGCTCAGGGAGGATCCCTGCTCTTCCACTACTCCATCCCTCCAATCTGCCCAGGCTCCCCAACAATCCTCACTCAGTGTGGGAGGGTGTCTTGCTGACGGCAGCCTTCCTGGATGCTGCTAATACTAGAAAAATGAATTCCACCAAGTGACCTCAGTATCAGTGCAAGGCAAAGTGGCCAACTGCTATAAGCCTCCCTGGAGCATTTCCTCAGGCCACTGGATGAACGCAGACTGGCCAACGGACACTGTGCCAGCCGCAACCCACCTGGGCCCCCTCTCAGAAATGGATTCACTCAGCCCACGTGCTGAGCCGCCCATTCACATGCAGATTACAGAGAGAAGGCTCTAGCATCACAAAGGGAAGTTTCTAGCATCACAGAGAGAAGGCTCTAGCATTCGTGGATGCACTTGTTTGAATATTCACAGGTGGAAAACTGGTGTCGACTCCTGCTGGCTTTTTATGATTAAGTGCACATCAAACACAGGCCTGATCTCTCTGAGCTCATCTTCTATAACCCTCTGTTCGGCTTGCTCCACGCCAGCCCCTGTGGCCTCTTGGCCATTCCACCAAGGCACTGAGCATCCTCGCACCTGGGGCTCTGCAGGGACTGCCCCTTCACACAGCCTCACAGCCAGATTCTCCTCGCCCTTTCAAGAATTAGCTCACATGTCCCCTCCCTGACGAGGACTTCTGGGACACCCTTCTAAAAACCACAGTCATTTCTCCCACCTGCACACCCTGCACACTCCCAAGCCCCTGCACCTGCTCTATTTCTTGTCCTCATTGTGAAGCAACACGTCACCGTGAGATTCTGTGACTTCGTGTGTCCTATAAGAACCGTTCATACATCAGCTCCTAGCCCTCCTGCAGTTCTGATCACGCATTTTCAACCCTTGTTATAAAGCACACAACATAATGTTAGCATTTTGGCTTTAAACAATTCATTTTCTTTAAAAACATTTTTTAAAATAACAATAATTTTTAAAAGTCTTTCAAATGTACCCAAATATGTGTGATAATTCTGGGATCTGACTGTAAGCTTTGATTTCTGAAGCAACTCTCCACCCCCTCTTGCTGGTGGTGCTAGGGATTGAACCCAGGAAACAACTTTTTAGCTTATTTAGTCATTCGTTTATGCATTTGTTGTTTCTACATCCTGGGGGAAGTTGTGTGAAAGATGGGCACAACATTGTGAAAGGTTGGAGGTGGCCTCTCTGGCTGGACTGTGCACAATCTTACAATGTCAGATATTCTTATTTTGGTGACTGTAGAGGAAGCGGAGAAGAAAGCCTTACTGTGTTGCATTTATTCTCTTCCATTTGTTGCTTTTATTGCTCTTCCAAATGTAGTTAAAAGGGTGTTATGGGGGCTGAGTTTGTGGCTCAGTGGTAGAGCGCTTGCCTAGCATGTGTGAGACATTGGGTTCGATTCTCAGCACCACATATAAATAAATAAAATATAGGTCCATCAACAACTAATAAAAGAATATTTTTTTTAAAAGAAAGGGTGTTATGGTTTGGATGTGAGGTGTCCCCCAAAAGCTCAAGTGTGAGACAATTCAAGAAGGTTCAGAGGAGAAATGATTGAGTTGTAAGAGTCTTAACCCAATTAATGAATTAATTCCCTGGTAGGGATTAACTGAGTGGTAATTGAAATGGTAGGTTGTGGCTGGAGGAAGTGGGAATTGGGGTGTGGCTTTAGGGGGTATATTTGTGTCTGATAAGTGGAGACTTTTCTCTCTTCTCTCTGATCAGTATGTGAGCTGCTTCCCTCTGCCACACTCTTCTGCCATGATGTTAGCCTCACCTTGAGCCCCAGGAATGGGGCCAGCCTTCTATGGATCTCTGAAACTATGAGCCCCTTAAATAAATATTTTCTTCCGTAAAATTGTTCTGGTCAGATCCTTTAGTCATAGCAGCAAAAATCTATCTAAAACCAAGGGAAAGGACAGAGTTGCCCTGAATGATTAGTGGCTCTCAGCCACCCTGTCCTTGGGGTCCCCAGCTCTGTGGGATTTACTGGCATCATCTCCCTGGCCCTGCCCTGCACCCGAAGCCTGACCAGAGCTAAATACAGGTGAGAGGTGCCATGATGCTGTCAGAAAACACAGGTATGCCCCCCTTCACCTCCCTAACATCTCCACTCCCAGGACTGAGGACTCTTCACAGTGGCTTGTGTGTCCCATTGTCTTCCCTTCTACTCATCAGAAAAAAAATCACACCAAAGACCCTGGGAGGTTGACAGTATGCTATTTTTTCATTTTTCCTTCTTTCACCTCTCCTCTTTCCCTTTCTCTCCTTTTTTCTCTCTTCCCTTTCCCTCCTTCCTTCTCTCCTTTCCTTCCTTTCTTCCTCTCTCAAAGAGTACATATTGAACACTGTGTAGTCAGCTAAAAAATGGACCCTAGACACCTTGTTCATGTTCTGGTGCCTGGAAGCTCTACTGAGTTACCTTACAGGGCAAAGGAGATGATTAAGAAGGATGGAGGAGCAATCAGTCAGATAAGACCACACCCCAGCAGCAGAGAGAGACATCAGGTGTTAGTGACCAGCTTTGAAAAGGGTGTGAGCCAAAGAACACAAGCAACACAGCTCTAGAAGCTGAAAAAAGCAAGTAAAACCTTCCTCTCTGGGTCCTCTAAAGGAGCATGGCCCTGTCAGCATCTTGTTTGCAGCCCAAGTCCCCTACTTCAGGCTCCTGACCTCCAGAACTATGAGATCGGTGTTATTGTAAACCACTAAGTTGGTGGCCTTCTGCCACAGTTGCAAGAGGAAACCAATTTGAGCACAAAGCACTGTATCTGGTATGACCTGAGCTCAGGAGTGGTTTGGCCACTGCTGAGAGGGATAGTTGAGGCCATCAGAGTCAGGGAGGGGCGTGGCATGCACCAGCAGCCATGGATGGATGACTCAAGCAGGGCTCTACTTGGGGTACAACAGAAAGGAGCCCAAGGTACTAGAACTCTTCAGAAGCCAACAGTGAGTGCCAAGGGATTGGTTTCCTTCCTTTTCCCAGGGGGCTTTCATTTCTCTCTCTTTCTTGTTAATGGACATGTGGCAATGGAGCCTGTCAGCAGAACTTCAGAAAGAAAATGCCCAAAGCCACAGAGGCAGGAAGTAGATTAGCAGTTCTGAGGGGTGGGACAACAGGAGTTGGGGAGTAGTTGCTAAGGTGGCAGGTTTTTTTGGACTCCATGAACACATCTGGAATTCAACAGCAATGGTTGTACAACTCTGAGAATGTACTAAAATCCATTGAAGGGTGAATTTCATAATATGTAAATTATATCTCAATGAAAATAAGATAAATAGAGAAAAGCCTAGTGCTAGGCTGGCTTTCATTCAATGCAGCAGAACCAAAGGGTAACTGGGGGCCTCCAGGCCCCATGTGCTCCTTCCTACAGATGGCTTTTAACCATCTGGGCTCCCTGGTCCTCAAAATCCTCCTTGTGTCTCTTACCACATGAAGGAGAGGCAAGTGACAATGAAAGGTAGCCTGGAGTGTGTCACCTCGAGCACTCTTAGCAGGATAAACAGGTTTCTTCTTCATCTTATGAAACAGAACATGGTGTGGAGACAGAACATCAGCCAGACTCTCTGGGTCAACTTCCAAAGGCAGGTGGTGATTGCTAATTAGGAAGAAAAGCGTGCTGCTGTGATTTCAAAACTAAAAAATGCAAAGCCAAATGTTCTCTAAGTCATTCACTGAGAAGGAGCAGATGGCACAGGTAGAATGCCCTAGAGATCCATGCCATTGGCTGCAGGGCTAGCTCAATGTCCAGGACCCTCAGAAGTTGTGAAATGAGATACCGCTTTAAACATCTGGGGACAGCTGTGGCTGGAACTCTGTCCCTGGAACTGAGGTGCTGAATTGGAGATGACTCTGCCTCTATCTAGGTCCATGATCACACTTCTGTGAGGCACCGAGTATGTCTTTTTTGTTGTTGTTGTTGTTTGTTTGTTTCATCTGTAAAATAGGAAATCTGATTGCCATGGACCAATTCTGATGATGTCTTAGAACTAGGGACACTGTCTTTTAGGACTGGGCTGCTAGCAAGATAGTCAGAAGCACAAATTTCTGAAAATGGAGGGAAACTCTATTCTAGGTAAAATATGTGGGGTTCCTGTAAATCTTGTTCTATACCTAATTGTTGCTTGAGAAACAGTGTTATCAACCAACCAAAACTAAAAAAAAAAATATGCTTCTTTAACCATCTGAGTTATGATACCTCTCTAGTCTTATGAAAGAAGAATATTTATGTCGTAAGAGCAACTGCTATAATTTGTCAAAATCATTCCTTTTTCTTAAATTATTTCTCTGCTCATTTTTACATAGTCATGGTACTACCTTTTGTGAAAGAGAGTATTTTGATGATTCTATTGGCTGGATCAGTAATTAAAAAAAAAAAAAAAGCTAGCTTTGAAGGAATTATTCCAAGGTCATAACAGATAATGTGGGGACCCTTTGGGAGGTGTTGGCATAAGTTCCTAAACCCAACTTCTCAAAAGCAACAGCTGATCACAGCAGGTGGGGAACATTCTCTTGTCAGGAGGCTCTGCTCTTCCCAAGCAGCTTTCCTCCTCAAAGTTCAAATCTGTGTCCCCTCCATCTGTCCTGCATGGAGACTTGTGCCCAAAGTGCAGAGCATGAATGCTTTCAGCATGATATAAGCATCACTTTCTCAACACACTATATCCATCATCTTCAATTTTTGGAAAAGAAAATTAAGGAGTTGAAACAATGCTCCCCTCTTCTGAAGTGGCAGCATCCAGAAAAGGGGGCACAGAGGTCAGAACTGCTGCTTGCTGGGCTTGCCGGCCATGGGGGCTTGCCTTCGGTAAGAGAGACTTCCTACCCAGAAGAGAGCTCATTCCCTCTCCCAGTTCCTGCCTGGGGGGACCAACAGGTCCAGTGGACAGAGACCCTTCCTCCCATGAACCCCAGACAGAAGTTCACAATTTAGGAAACTCCTCAAATGCTACAGCTGTGCTCTGAGTGGTGGGGTGGGAGGGAGGATGAGAAAGAGAAGAGGTCTAAAGAATGGCAGACAAGAGGCAGACAGCTGACCTACAAACCTGCCCTGTACAGTCTTCCGGGGCCCCTCTAGCTCTCCAGGAAGCCACCACACTCTGTGGCTTGCATTTCTGGCCTTTTCTATTCACAGCTCAGGGTGCCTGTCAGCCTGGATTATGGCTCACAGCCCACTGCACTGTCAAATTGGCTATCTGTAAACAGAAGGGAGTGTATTTCAGCTGGGGAGAGGGAGAACTCGGGAACTGTGGCAAGGAAAAATGGAAGGCAGTGGAGGAGAAAACTCCATTACAGACTGTCGGAGGAACCCGGGTCATCCATCTTCTTGATGATGGTCGTCGGTGAGCAGCTCTTGGCCTGTAGCTGCCACCTTCGTTCTGAAGGAAAGAGAGGCACCGCACCTTTATTTCCCACTTTTAATCCCAGAGTTAGGGGGATGGGTGGCGACGCCCCACATCAGCCTTACAAGCTCACATGTTACTCTGCCAGTGTCCTGTCCTCTAGCTTGAGGGAGGGGAGTCCATTCATTTTAAAAGACGTCACCCCTTGTTGTTGAAGGTTCTTCATGGCTCATGGGTATGATCTCCCCAAGCCTTCTCTCCATGATTAGTTGACACTTGGCCAGACTTAGATCTCTCTGCAGCCCAAATTATCTACCATTATCTTCCTAATACCCATGAGCTTTAAGCAGGGGATTTGATTTTGAGTTCAAAAAAGACACTAAAACAAACAACAACAAAAAAACCCACAATTATAAGACCAGGCCATGTTTTGTTGTGCTGCTTAGTGATTGTTTGTGTTTATTTCCCTGGAGACAGCTCTGTGGAGGGGAGTTCCGTTCTCAGGCATGGTGCCCCACAGCCTGGTGGGTTATGGTGGGTCACAGGCAATTACTGTTACTAATTAAAGTCTGTGAATCTATCTCTTTCTAATAAAGCATGGTGTATCTAAGGATATTTTCACCATAAAATTGCTTCTATTCATTTACATTCAGATCTGTAGTGGGAGAAAAGGGGAATTGGGTACAGATACACCTACCTAGGCCACTTAACTGAAAATCGTGGTAGTTAGAAATGATTGTAGTAAAAATATTTTTTAGGTTGCCCTCAAAATCCAGCTATGTTCACAGGGGTGTGTTGAGCACACAGTGCTGTGTGTGTGCCAGGAAGACAAACCGGGATCAGTGTAAGTAGAAACCCGGGTCCATGTCTGCCCACTTCCTTTGCCTCCCAGAGGCCCCAGCATCTCTGTGCCTCAGTTTACACTGAAAAATGACCATAACACATGACCTCTTTCACAGGGTGTTTGCCAGGATAAAATGAATGCTAGAAGAGCCTCGGTTTGTTAGAATTCAAATAATGATTTTTCAAAAACAGCAAAAAATAAAAAACCGGCTGCAGAACAGAATGTCTAGCTCTGTCTGACCCCAATGGATGGCAGGGCTTTGGGTCACTGGGCAGAATGGAGGCATCTAGGAAGAGCCTTTAGAGATAGAATCCATTGCACCTGTAAGTTGGGAGGGCTTAAAACACAGCCAAGCACCTGCTACAGCACTTGATTTCTGCCATCCTGGTCCTGCTATTAGCACATTTCCACCAGTGAGCTCCCTGAAGAGAGAGGGCGGCCATCCAGGTTAATGCCTGGTGTCAAGGAGGAATTGTAAATAATATCTCCTTCCACAGTGTCCTGGTTTGCAAGATAATTGGTGTCCCTTACCCAATGGGACTCATGCATTTTATACTCACCATCTGGTGGCTGGTGCCAAGACATACCTTGCTTCCTTGGTAAGTAAGGAAATGCCACATGTCACACAGAGGCAAATGGTATACTTGTTCCATTTTGCCATAAGATCCAAGGGGTTGTTTATGTAATAAGGAGGTTTTCAACCACAGTATTATTGACATTTGAGCTGGGTAATTCTTTGATGTCTTGTGCATTGTAAGATGTTGACCAGCATCTCTGGCCTCCACCCCCTAGATGCCGGGAGCATCTTCTCTCTGCCCCCTCCTTTGTGTCCATACATTGTCAAATGTCTTTTGAGAGGTAAAATCATCCCTGTGTGAGAATCTCCAGTGCTAACGCTTCTCCCAAGTAGGATGTAATGCACAAATGTGAGTTGAGGCAGCCTCCATCCTAGGACTAAATAACCCCTGATGTCGGCGTTGAGAGACATGTAACTTTAGGGTTTGGGAGAGCGTGTTGGTGGTCCTGAGCTCAGGGTTTATTCAGCCAGGTGGGGATTTGAACATGGCTCTGCCACTGTGCAGTCTTGTGCAACTTCATCCTTCTGAGTCCCAGTTTCCTCAGCTGCAAATGGATTTTTCAAAAACCTCTATCTCCCAGGCATTTATGAAGAGCAAAAGAGACGTGACATATGAGCGCTTAACATACACTAAGCATTCAATAAGCATTAGCAATGATGATGGTTGATGTTCTATTAGTGGCTGAATGTGCTGTTATGTTCTGCAAGGTGCTGTGGCCATGTCAAGTTTCTTAGGAACGGGTCTTTTATAGAAAAGGTTACTGCACATGGCTCATACATATTTGAAGCTGTCCTGTAGTTTTGTTGGGAGCCAGCTTCCCTGGTACTTGCTTGGCTAAACAAACAGATACATGTTTGTTACATAGAAAAGTTTAGGAACCCATAGTGTATGGGATTTCCCAGATACCACATAGCCTGACCTTTCTGCTATGTCTCCACCTCTCCTAAGATCTACCTGACCCCCAACAGAGGATAGATGCTTCATGACCCATGAACCCAGGACTAAAAGTGTCAACCCTTTGTCAGACATGATAGCCCAAGCTCCAGTTGACAGTGCCTTTATGTCAGAGTCTACTCCTAACTGCAATATGCCAAGAGAACATGAGCCAGTCATGGCCATGGGACACTTGCTGAAACTCAGCTCATGCCAACCAATTCTGAGCCTTGCCTCTTTTCCTGGCCTCGCTTAAAACTGTTACTTAATCCTTTCTGAATATCAACATCTTCATCTGTAAAGTAGGGTTAAAGAGTACCTGCATATAAGATGACCAAGAATATTCAATAATATTCTTGCATATAAAATGACCAAGAATATTAAATAAGCTAACTGCATTGGTCACATAATACCTGGACATAATAAGGACCTTATGCACATTTGATGGCTTATTGCTTCTCAGACAGAAGGAGTATAAACTGCCTGGTGCTCAGCATAACCCAATAAGCTCGTGGGTCCCCCTCCACTCTTTCCCTTTCCTGCTAACGTTTGGTCTTTTTCCTTTGAATAACCTCAGTGAGGCATTTTCAGGGAGCCCACGTTGCCTGTGGAAAGGAAGCTCACCTATTGTTTTGTCACTTGGGTATCTGACCTCAGGGCGCCATATTTCACCCTGAGCAGTGTATTATTGTCTCGAAGGAACACCACTCCCCCCTGCTATGATTTGGGCCCTAAGAGTCCCCCGAAGGCCCATGGGTTAAAAGTTTGGTCCCCAGTTTGGGAGGTGGTAGAAACTTCAGGAATGGGACCTGTGGGATGTCTTCCAGTCACTGGGAGTGTGACCTTGAAGGGGGTGGTGGGACCCTGCCCCTTCCCCTTGCAGTCTTTGGAATCTTGGCCATGAGGAAGACAGTTTTGCCAGGCAGTGCTGCCAAAATGTGCTATTCACCCAGAGCAGTGTGGCCAATCAATCATGCACTGAAATCTCCAAAACTGTGAGCCAAATAAAACTCTTCTGTTTATAAATTTCTTATCTTAGGTATTTGTTACAGGAACAGAATGTTAACCAATACACTCCTTCAGGACAATCTGCCACTTAGCTCTTAGGCAGGGCCACATTATGACTTCAATGGGGCCTAGGAATTTTTACCTTCACTGGTCCCTTCTTCCCCAACTCCCCCCAAAAACTAAAATATATTTATGACTGAATCAGTATGAGGTAAATATAAAACCAGCTGGATTGTATTCATTGTTTTCTTCTGATTGTAAAGAAATTAAAACTTATTTCTGAGGCCCTACCGATATGATGGATCCAGGGCCCTGGGTCTACTGTGCCCACTCACTGCATTGGCTCTGTTAAAGACGTACATACAGTTTCCACCCCACTTCATATCTGAGGGAGGTGGGCTTTCCAGCTCGTGAGGAGAGGGTCTCTCACTCTGAGGCTTCCCTCACAGATGGAATTTCTTGGTGTTCGGTGCCAGCACACACTGAGGCCAGGGCCACGGTGGCTCTCATCCTGCCACCCCTTCCCTGTGCACCAGGGAAATAGCACAGTGGTTGATCTTCCCCACGTGATAAGTGGAGAGGCTGAGACACACCACAGGTTTAAAGTCCACAAACTTTGATTGGACAGCTTCTATTTGGCCATGTGTATACATTAATTTTTCTAAATGCTTCCCAGAATTCAGTCAGTTACCACCTCTGCCATTGATAAGTCAATGTCGTTCCACATTTTTAGCTTAATTAAATTCATGTAATAAATGATGAGAGGAAGATCAGTACACCACCTTGCCATAAATAACAGGAGTTCATAAAAATAAGTAACAGGAAGATATTGAGGCCTACCAGTTCTGAGCCCCAGACCTGCACCCTTCATATCAGCCAGTACATTGATAGAATCAGAGAATACTGAAACTTTCTCCTAGTGTAATTCTAAAAGGATATAAAAGAAAGTTGAAAAAATCACCTTCCTACCACCCCCTTCAAGGTCACACTCCCAGTGACTGAAACCCAACATTATTTAAAAATAAGTGTGTACCAGTTAAAATAGTCTCAGCTAAATTCATAGGCAGCGTGCATTTTTTTCAATAACATCACATTACCTAATCCTTCCTAGACAAAATGTTATAATTATCTCAAGTTTGCAACTGAAAAAGCTCAAGAGGTTTTAAGGATTAGTCAAACACCAAGCTAATAGTGGAAGAGCAGGGATTTGAATCCAGGCAGCCTGGGGTCAAGTTCGGTGTTTATTACATGACCTCTCAGGGGAGAGGGGAAGACATTGACGGTCATCCATGGTGTCTGCTGGTCATTGACTTGGCTCAGAGCCCCAGTGTCTCTCAATTCACATCCTCCAGTGGTTGTCTCATCTCTGCAAAGATAAATGAATTCACTTGTTTTAGAGGAAATTTACTCAGTTGAAAAGGCAGAAAATTTATCTCAAGTTAGGTCAGGCAAAAGGTGAATTTGTAGATTAACGAAACATTGAATCTAGGATGCACCATTATTTGATGTACCACTAATAAAAATGCTGTCCATTAAACAATATCAAGCTATTGACTATAAGACACATTCAATTTCAGAAAGGTTAAAAATGTGGGTCAGCAAGAAAGGTAAAACCAAAGCCTGTAGGAAATCTGCTCCCATGATAGCAACAAGATGCAAAATTATCTGAAGCCACTTTTTCAGGCCTCTGGAAATGGAGCCAAGGCTTGCAGCAGCCTTGGAGTACTTACTGAAGACAAAGCTTTGTGGCACTCACCTTGCCCTGGTCGTCATCCTGTCGTGTCTGTCCCCCAATCCCGTCCTGATCTTCCTGTCGTCCTCCCCACCCCTCCCCACTTTCTAGCTCCACAATACCCTTGAAAAACAGCAGCCCATTTTCCCAGTGCAGACTGGCAGCCACTAGACAGAGGGGTCTTTGAGGGTATGAAACTTTTCAAAAGTTAGTGTTGATGGTTGTACAGCCTTGCAAAAACTATTTTTTAAAACCCACTGAAGTATTTTTTTTGAAGATGGGAGTAGTCCAGTGCAGTCTTTGGGCATGAATGAATCCAGAGTCTCAACAGTATCATCAGGCCTGATGTCCTCATCTGCAGTCCCCTTTGCTCTGGGTGGCTCCACTCTCTGGCTGCCTCCTCTACTTTGTGACCCTTGCAGCCCCAAGCTTACCTTCTCCCAGCTTTGAGTAGAACTCAAAAAAAGAAATTCTTTTTTTCTTTACATTTTGCCTAAGTTTTCAGCTTGAGTGTGTCTGTGGCCATCCCAGGACTAGCTGTTGTGGCTGGTGTGTGTGGGATCTGCTGACTGGCCTCAGCCGGAGCCTCCCACTACTCCTGTGGCTCTGAAGGTGGGAGAAAGAGTTGGACACCGGGGTCAGGAGGTGGTTCCCCAAAGATAATTGGGCTTTTCTTAACAAAAGCAAGTGCAGACATTAACCAGGCAAAACCAGAAGCCTTTGCATGTCTAGCTGTGTGACCTTGGTAAACCCCTATGCCTCAGTTTCCTCGTCTGTAAAAGGAGAAGCAAAGCAATACCTGCCTTCTCAGGTGGTTAACACTTAAATGATGTAAGTGATATAAACTACTAGGACATAGCAAGCGCTGTGTAGTATTAACTGTCACTAATACCAAGTGCAATATCATCCCTTCCGGGATTTCTATAATTAGGCTTGGTTATCACATTGGTTATTTACTTCCTCAACCAAATGACCGTCTTTAGTTGTCAGCAATTTTTGAATACTGTTCGGCAACAGTTAGTCAGCTCTTGTTTTTCTACGTTCACTGACTAAGCACTTTGCAAATTTCTACAAGAGAAAATAAATGAAGCCATAATAATAACAGCAGCAGCAGCAATTTCTGTAAAATTACAGATCTGTTATCCTAGCCAGATTTTCCTCCTAAGTGTAAATTCCAAACTTTCTCAGTTTTGAAGAGTTCCTACAAAGAGAATCCAAAACCATAGAAAAGGGAATATTCTAGATCAGGAAACAAAGTGCCTTGACGGTGAGACTGCAGAGTCTGGCTCCTTCCTGTGTTCCCTGGAGATTCATCATCTCCATGAAAGAAGAGGCCATAGGGCTGTCCTGGATCCCACAGCCCTTGTATTTGTTTGTTTACTGGGTGCTGTGCCAGAGGAAAAAAGGCAGAACTCCAGGTCTGTACAGATCACATTCATTAATGCTTATTTCTAGAGACAAATGGCTCCATTAAAAGCTGGAAAATCCTTCTTGCTCTTGTACAAGTGCTGAAAACATATAAATTGAATTGCACACTCATAGCACAAATTCCTCTTTACAATATAGTCCTCAAAAAATACTTCAAGTGATTGTGTATGAATAGTTTCAGAGATGTGATTGTAAGATATGATTATTCTGGGGGAAGAACAGTCCAGAAAAAGAGCTATTTTATTGGCATTGTCAACTTTGCCACAAGGTGACCTCAAGAAAGAAATTAGCAACTTTATAGACTCTTAGGGGAATAAACACACCATTAGTCTGGATGTGCTGTGAGAATTAAATGGGATGATAAACACAAGGCCTGAGCCTGAGGCCTGGCTCTCATGAGTTGTCCCCAACCCCTTCCTAACAGAAGGAGGAAGTTCTCCGTTCCTCTTCATTTTTTGTTTTGTTTTGTTTATTAGAACATTATAGCTATACATAGTTGGGTAGCAGTTGGGTCCAATCCTCATTCTGTCCCCTTTCCCTCCTTGTCTCTCTCCCTCTATCCTCCTTCTTCTACTCCATTGATTTTCCTTTCGTTCGTTTGTTTATTTTTGATTGGTAGTTTTTACACATGCATAAAGGCTCAATTCCTTTTAAAACAGCAATAAGAAGCTATAGTGGTCTACAAATTCTGTATGTTATAGGGATCATAAATTGAGAAATACATTTTTTAAAGAAAAAACACTCAGTTTTTCCTTTCCTAGTGAAGCTGGATTCTCAGCCTATAGGTTGTGCGGCTGCAGCAGACCCCAGATACCTGCCTGTGCTTTCCTCCCAGGTTCTTGTCTTGCAAATTCAAAGAATGAAATTTACAGACAAGGAAGACTGAACACAAAAGAGTAGGATTTTATTCAACTGAGAAGAAAAGAGAGCTCCTGTAGGGTGAGAGAGGACCCTGTAGGGGTTGCCACTTAAGTGTGCTAGTCTAGGGGTTTATATAGCTACTGAGTGGAGGCATTGGTCAATATCTATGCTAATCAGGTCTTGAAAAATACCAAAGCTATTGGTTAAAATCTATGCTAAACAGATATTGGAAAAATCCCAATGCTATTGCTTAGACCTTGAGTCTGTAGCCTTCACTCAGGTCTGTCTCACCTCTCTATTATTGTTACCCAGGGACAAAGGATTTGGTTGGGATGTTTGAAATATTTCTATAGGTTAACTTTATGGAGTGATCTTTACATTGACAAAATCCTTGAGTGGTGCCAATTACCTATCCTATCTTATTCACTAGTATAAAGAGAAAAGCAAAAGAGAACAATGACAGGAGACCTAGGTACTACTCTCACCATGTCTCATGGCCGTATCACTAGTGCTAAGCCTCTTGGTCGGTCTGATTTCTGGTTGTCTGGACAAGGTGACCTGGTGGTTTCAGCTTTGATGTCTGTTGACTGACTCTCCTACCTGGCAGAGTTTCTGTAGTATGAGCCTTTCCCAATCGCTTGCAGGACACTGTTCCTCCACTAGAAATCATCCACATGGCCATTTGGGATCCCTGCCATCCCCTAGCCAGAAAGGATGCTTCCAGGTACCTGATCCACGTAAGGTGAGCCACTGTTCTTCATGAATTGTTCTAGAACTAGGGAAGATCAACAGAGGCCATGAACTCCAGCTCAAAGCCTGATCCAAATCTTGCTGGTCATTTGGTGGGAACACAGTCTCCAGTGAGAGAGAAAAGCCAACATGGAGAGAGAATCAGAGCTGCAGAGAGCTCAGCCAGTCTCTCCTCTGGTTCCAGTCTTCTCAGACACCCACCTGCACCCCTCTGCTCCCTGCAGTTTGAGTGTTACCTTCCTTGGATCTTTTGAGCTAAAGAATTTCCTTTTGGCCCAAATTAGTTTGAGTTGAGTTTCTGCCAGTCGGAACTGAAAATGATAATGTAGAGCACCTTTTTATTTGATCTATACATCCCTCAGGTCCATGGGATGTCATGGTTTTTAATATTTTACTAAACCTATGCTACCCTTCAAATTCAGCTCCTATTGCAACATGTTGTTACCTCAGGGGAAACTAGGAGTTCCTCAGTGGTGTAGAATCCTTACATCTTCAGGCCCAACAGATATCCTCTCTGGGGGTCCAAAAGAGTACATGCCAGAGAGCAGCTCAACACCAGCCTGGCAGGTGGAGTGCTGCCTAGAGCCCCCCAGAATCTGTGCCTCCCAGTTGGTGTCTGTCAGCGTGGAGTCTATTTCAGAGGAGATCTAACTTTCTGAGAAGGGAATGTGAATTTTTCCTCTAACAAGTTTGAAATAATTCAAGTAGACTAAAAAGTCAACAAGTCTAGGCTTCGAAGTGGTGCATGCTAGCCTGCCAGAGCAGTGGTACCCTGGTGGCTTGGCTCTTAGATGAAGCTTAGTGTTTTATGAGGAATCAAAAACTCAACATTTTTCAAAAAGTTCCAAGAAGAATCTGGGAAACCAGGCAGCAGCCTCCCAACTATCTTCCCACAAATTCATCATGAATATAAACTAAAGCACTGCTCAGGAAAGTGACCATAGCACTGCCCTGCCTACTGGGACAGCAGTGGAGAAATCAAGAACAAATGAGGACCTAAGGAAATCAATGGAGCAGCTCCAGGCTGCACATCCAGACTAGAGCCAGATGTTATGCTGGGCACACAGGAGCTGCCAATACTGCCTTTGCAGAAAGCCCCACGCTTCCTTGGAGGAGGGAGGGTGTATCATCTGCACTTGATGCCATCACTGACCAAGTGTGGGGGCTGCTCACTGGCTTTGTCAAAGAACACCTCCAGATGCTTCTTACACCGATAAGAACACCAATTCTGCTTTGTGCAATAGTTTGACTTTTGAAGGGGATATTATTTTCAGTTTCAAAGTAGGTCAATTTGGGTGCTTTGGGCTGCAGAAAACCAATTCAAAAAGTATTCAACGATTTTGGAAATCTATTGTTTATGTAAGAGGAAGTCCAAATGCAGAGTGGGATTTGTGTTGGCCAATGTAAGCAGACTCATGTTGTCTGAACACGGTTCTCTCCATAACTCTGTTCTGCTGTCCAGAGTCAACTGCATCTTGAAAGCTGCTTTCCTCTTGGTCATAGGGTGGTGTCCAGCTGTAGCCACAACTACATTCCTTTCTTCACATCCAAGAGAAAGGGAAGGTTGCTTCTGGAAGCCTTTCAAAGGGCAAGGAAGAATGTTACTAAAGGATTCCAGTAAAACACTTGTCAGTTCTCACTAATTAGAAGCATGTCACATGGTAATTCCTGAACCAACCCTGGGTAGAGAAAAAGGGACTTCCCTTAGGCCAATCAGGTCCACTGCAAAGCCAAGAATGGTACAGTCAACTTCTCCTGAGGTATATGGATTATTTGGGAAGGAGCAGGTAACTGAATCGAGTCTTATTTCTATCATACAGGAGTCAGGGACATACATGTTTGGACAGGTGCCCCCAAATGGTGACTAGCTTTAAGTTCAAATAGATCTGATTTGCAGTTTCAACATAATTGTGCTTTGCAGTCAGGTCTCCAGCTCCTACCTCTCTATCCTTCATCCCATAAGAAGCAGAAGGAACCAAGAGAAATAGAATGGCAAATCCCTCATGTGGTGCCAAGTTCTCGCTGGGCTTTCACTCACAGACTCTTACTGTGGCAAGATAAAGTTTTCATCCGGAAAGAGCTTTTGCAACATCCTGGCACTAGAGCCGTGATTCACTCACTCCTGGGTGCAGATGACTCTCCTAAAGAGGAGATTGTCCTTGTTCAAAATGCAGATCTCTGAGCTTCACTCCTAGAGATTCTGACTCATTGTGTCTGCATAAGACTCAGGAATCTGTACCAAGAAAAATATGTCATGAGATTTGGGTACAGGTCTTCTCTGGATTGCACTGAGAAACAATGACTGTGGGCCACTTGCAGTCTTGCCTTGGGCTCCCCAGCAGCACATCCAGAGACAAGAATCTTTGTGACCACAATCAACTAGAAAATGTCCTGTTATGGTTTGGATGTGAATTGTCCCCCAAAAGCTAATGTATGAGATAATGCCAGAAAGATGAAAGGTGAAATGATTGGGTTATGAGAGCCTTTGATGGGGTTATAAGAGCCTTAACCCAATCAGTTAGTTAATCCTTGAAAGGAATTAACTAAGTGCTAACTAAAGGTGGTAGGGTGTGGCTGGAGGAGGTGGGTCATTGCGGGCGTGCCTTTGGGGTAGGTATTTTGCATCTGGAGGGTGGAGTCTGTCTTTCTCTCTGCTCTCTGATCATCATGTGAGCGGCTTCCTTCCACCACACTCTTCCACTAGGATGTTCTGCCTCACCTCAAGTCCCAGGGAATGAAGCCTGTCTATGTCTATGGACTGAAACCTCTGAACCCATAAGCCCCCAAATAAACTTTGCCTCCTCTAAAATTGTTCTTGTCAGGCCTTCGGATCACAGCAACGAAAAAGATGACTTAAGTAGTCCCTAGGAGAAATAGTTGAGCAATAAGGAAAGGAGACTCAGCATGCAGTGGTTCATAGAAGTTCAATTCTAGTTTCATCTGGGGCTCCTACTGTTCTCTGTTGAAGGCTATTACTTGCTAGCTTATGTGGGAAAAGTAGTTCCCTCATTTGGTTAACAAGTATTGAGATGCTATCAAAAGGAGGATGAAAGGAGAGATGTGTAAGTCCCTCTGTGACTGGACTCAGAATGTGAGAATATTTGTGCCTTTTGAGAATTCACTGTGATAGAGGCTTTCAATACTGGGGTAGAGTGGGGACATTGTCTCTGAGGCAGAGGCTATGCATGGGCTCTACAACATGGACTTCTCCTCCTAAAGATGACCTTGGCAGTGCCATGTCTTATTGCACAATTGGGTAATACAGCAACCAAACCTAAGACCCCAAAGGGGAGAATAATCTGGTAGTAGGTTGACTGTGCTAGACTCTTCCTATCATGGATGGGCAGAGAGTTTTCCCTCACTGGAACAGGCCTTTTTTCTGGAATTGTACTTGCTTTCCCTGCCCATCACGCTTTGGGCAGCACCATTCTCTGTCACTTACCATGTACATCATGGCAGCTCACATGACATTACTTCTGTTCCAGAAACTTCCTTCATGGTACAAGTGCCCATGGTGGAACTGGTCTTACTTAGGAGCCTACCATGCCATTCACAAGGCTGGGTTTTGCTAGATTAGAGAAGTCGAAGCTGGATGTAGTGTTAGGCTGAATCACAGGAAAATGATATTAAACCATTTTTCACCTATAAAAATGGCGCTTTCATATGATTCAACCTAGCAGCCGAGCTCGTGACCAAGCACAGCCCATCAGATGCTTCTGTCCAACTTTGAACCTTGGAGGACTAAGGCGGTCAGAGGTTTTTCTCATGGTAGCAGGTATAGAGTATGGTCTAGCAGCAGCAAGGGGATGTCTTTGTGTGGCAGAGCCAGCAGCAGCCAATGTCAGGCCTGGGAGCAGTGGAGCCCTGATGCTGTCCTGAGAGCAGATTCCTGCTGAAATCTTAGTAACACTCACTCCCCCTTTCATTCCCATCTGAACCTAGTCTTCCCACTGAGCAGATGAGTTTCAGAGGCTCTTGGAATAAATCCCTCTTCTGAGTAAGCTAGCCAAAGTAGGTTCTGTTGTTGGTATTTCAAAGCATTAATAAATGCACCATCATTGGCCACTGATGGTTTTCAAACAGTATGTTTATCAGTTTCCCAAGAGAACAGCAGTTCACCTGTAAAATAACCCAGGCCAGCGGTGGACAGCAAGGTAGAAGAAGGGTGGGTGTCGGATTTTGATTCATTCCACTTATTTGTTTTTCAGATTTTTAAAAAATCTCTTGTATTTTTTTAAAATAATTTCATTTAATTCTTTGGATTTATAATATGCAGCTATGGGTGGCACTATAAATACTTTTAATGTTTCCATTGCTATAATTCCTTCATGTCTCTAAATATTATTTGTGGCCTTGCTCATTTTAAAAATATTTGCCAGAGAGTAATATATTTATAGTTGTTGTTTTCAAAAGAAGGCTTTGATGTATTAATTATACTCCTTTCTTATCTGCAGTTTCTCTTTGGCCTTTATTATACTTGGCAGGAGGGATTTGTTATTTTACTAACACTCTAAAACTCTAAATTTGGTGATTTTCTCTCCTTTTTCATAAGCATTGAAATCATTAAGTGAATTAATCTGGTCAAGTTCAACAAGTATATATTAAGGGTCTACTATGTGACAGGTACAGAGTTAGAGGATGGTCAACATAAATAAGACAGGAACGCGTGTCCCCAAGAGGTCTAGAAAAGGAACAGGCCCATGAAAACATATTTTTAAATAATATAAATATAAAAGTTGTCATTGCATGGAATTAATAGTAATTTTTACCTTTTTAATACTTTTTTTGTATTTACTAATATTTTGATGATACATTTTTAAATTTATCAATGTTTCATTTATAAGACTTGCTAGATATATAACCAGAAGAACCCAGAAAATATAGAAGGAAGTTTGACAATATGAAAATAGTGGCATTTATCTTTGAATATGGAGATTGTAGAAAGACCTCCCAGAAATTCTGGGTTGTGATGGAGGAAGTCACTCATAGAAAGTTAGAGAATGTTCTAGATAGAGCAAGCAGCACCAACAAAGGCGTGGTGATGGAAGAGATGAGACACCATCCTGGCTGCACATGGGCTCCAGAAGCCTGCCAGCCTCTATGTCTGCCTGTTTCACTGCCGAGCCCACCCAGCACTGATGGTCACACAGATTGCAGGTGGGGTTCCAGTGCAGAACCCAACAGGTACTCCCCAAACTCGTGTGATGTGGAACAAGGGTGGGCAAGGTGAGCGGGGGGAGGCACTGTGCTCAGGAGAGAGCACCATTTGATCCAAGAGGCCCTTGAGGGTCCCTGTGTGGTTATCAGAGATAAAAGAAAACTTTAGTGGAACTTTCTGTTTTAGAAGAATAGGTACTGCTCAGGGATGGACAATTTCC
>CM053404.1:8767453-8873104 GCA_028644305.1 Xerus rutilus | reverse complement strand
ATGCTATTAAATCCTTACACCTGTTACAGTGTCTTGCAGCTTATTTCTAGCAAGGTCCAGCTTGTTAAGAATGAGAAATCAATAGAACCATCTCTGCCCCAGAAATCATGAGCACACACTAAACACAGCATTGTTAGTTTAATCTAATGTATAAAATGTTATTCCATGAGCACAATGCTAAGATATTATTTGGATTAATAAAATTGTGATGAAGAAATCAAGTAAGTTTCCTAACTTTTCCTTTAAAAATAGCCAATAACTGGGAAACACACACACACACTGAAAGAACATAAGTGGCCCTAGAATGAGGCATGCTGGTATCTTCTCTTCTGCCTGGAAGAGCTGGGCTCAGTCCTCAGTACAGGGAATAGGGCTCATCCTTGGAACAGGAAACTCAATCCTTGCTACAGGGATCAGGCCACAGAAGCCTAAAGTTCAGGACTGGGCTCTGTTGTCAAGACCGTAGGAAAAACACTGATGGAGCACTTGCCTCTGCCTCTGTTGCATACATTACCTCCTTTTATCTGCCCCCAAATTTTACCAAGTGGGTTATGATCAGCCTCATTGCTCAGATGAAAAAAACTGAGGCTCAGCAAGGCTATGTTACTTTTTCAATATCACAGAGCAAGTGCGTGCCCCTGTACCTGGTACCCAAGTCAGCTGGCTCCCATCCTGGCACATACTGAAGATTGAACCCAGGGGTGCTCTTCCACTGAGCTACATCCCTAGTACCCCCCCCCTTTTTTTTGAGACAGCTGCACAGGCTGATCTTAAACTTGGGATGAGCCTCATGAGTAGCTGGGATTACAGCATGCACCGCCATGCCCAGCTACTAGCATGTGATATTTCTATCCCCCAAACTTGCTCTGCTGGTTTGGCCTTCTGTGTGACTGGGTGATGCTCCTTTAAAACGTTTTGGCTATGAATGTGTGTGCTCCAGATCCCCATGTCATGCCCCACAAGAATTCCAGTCCACTTCTAAGCTCACAAGGAAGCATCTCTCTATCCTGACAGAGCACTGGCTTTGTCTGTGTGGGCCCAGGTCTGTCTGTGTGGGCCCAGGTCTGTCTTGGCACCTTTGGGTGGATACGTGGCCCTGGGAAAGGTGCTGAAACTTCCTAAGTCTCAGTTCCTTCATTTAGACAACAGGGTCAGTGACAAAGTTAAAATCCAAATGCTTTTGCTTAAATAATGAGGAATAGGCCAATTGAGAACACAGTGTTAGAAGGGAATTAATCTGAAAGATGCTGTAAGGGCCTTGCCACATGTTGGTGTTGGAGCTGGGGGTGGGTGAGCGGTGCCACGACAGGAGAAGGTGCTGAGTGCGGGCAAGGCCAGGAGGGAGGCCCAGGGGGTCAGAGCGGGAAGAGGGGTTGAACCTTTTTCATGTGCTCATTGGCCATTTGTATATTTTCTAGGTAAATACCATCTATTCAGGTCTTTTGCTCATTTTTACATTGGCTTATTGGTCCTTTCATTGTGGAGGCAAAGCGTTTTTTTGTTTATTCTAAATTTGAGTTCTTTTGAGCGTGAGTCAGCATCACGCTGAAAGGTACACCAGTGGCAGCCTCTCTCCTTTCAAGTTGTCCCCTACAACCTGCAGCTGGCAGCCCCAGAAGCTTCTGCTGAGGTCAGCAGCATGTAACTGGCAGGGTAGCTGTCCCTGCCCATAGGTTATGTAGGGCACTGGGTAGGGCCTGGCTGGCAGCTCACACAGCTATGTCCTTGTTGGTGTGATGGCAGCCTGGCCTTCTGGGAAGTGTGAAGTTATTCCCTCTAGGCCAACGTCAGCTGTGGACTCCTAAATGCTGCCTGGTGTATTCACTGTCAGGATCCTGAGAGTCCCTGGCTGAAAATGTCCTGCAGTGGTTTTAGCTTGGAGGACTTGCAAGCCAATTCCATTCCATTTATACCCAAATCCTTATTAGTTCTCCTCTTACAAGCCATGCCTAACGAGGAAAGAGTTTTCTTCAAGTTCAAAGTGGTCTAGCTTTGAGGGGCCAGTGCTCTCATTGAAAACAGGAGGCCTAGATTTATGCCCCAGTTCTGTCAGTAAATAATAATAAGATACAGTAGGAGACTGAGAGCCGTGTTAAGGTCTTTGACTATATTATCTAACTTCATGGTGTGAATCGTCTAGGGGTGGTTACTCTCTTGTGACTCCAATGTTAGAAGGAAAAGACATAATAAGGTCGAATAATCTGCCCAAAGTCACAGTGAGTCCCTTTCTATTACTAATGCCAACCATCTATGACTCCCCAGAAGATATCTGGAAAAGTAGGAAGTTCACACGAATTTTCACACGTGCAGGCATTGAGCATGGCTAGCAAGAGTGACAGGAATGTAGTCACCCACCATCCTGTCATTACCAGTGAGACAAATTAAAACAAGAATACAAGTAAAAGATATGCAAATAATAAAATACAATTGAGGAAGAATCCACACATTTCCCTTTGACTTATTTCTGGGAGTGTCCATGGTTCTTACATACAGAATCTTATTCCTTTTGTTTTCCCTATCAGGTCAAAACCAAACCAGTGCTACCTTTCTTAGTGTTGGAAGTGAGACCTTGACCTCTGACCTCATTGGGAATATCTGCTTAGCCATGTGGCTCAAAGTCCATGCTGCCACCTATAGAATGGGAGAAATTTCTTTGTAAATCAGATTATCTGTAAAGGAACTTAAATTTAAAATATGCAAAGAACTCTTTTAATCCCATAGTGAAAAGACAGATGAACCATTTTAAAATGAGCAACAAAGAAGATAGGCAAATGGTCAGTAAGCACATTTAACTTCCTTAGACGTCGAGGAAATGTAAATTAAAACCACAATGAGAACCTCTTCACATCCAATAATGTGTTAATCAGCTTTCCATCACAGTAATAAATGCTTCACATAGTCAGCATATAAAGGGAAAAGCTTACTTTGGCCTCAGTCTTGGAGGTTTCATCCATGACTGCTTGGTACCTTGCTCTTGGGCCTGGGGTGAGGAGCACTTCATGTCTGCAGTGCATGGAAAAGACTTTCCGCTCCCAGCTGGACCCAGAGAGAAAGGAAGAGATTGAGGGCACAATCCCCAGTGACCTGAAGCCTCCCAATGGGCCCCACCTCTTAAAGAGTCCACCACCTCCCAACAGTGCCACGGGCTGGGGACCAAGACCTTACCACCTGGGCTTTTAAGAGATGCTCATACAAACCATGATGTCACTGGAGAAGAGATGTCCCTAGAGAAGGGTCCTAGGAGTTTCCAGGGAGAGGGAGAACTTAACTTAGGACCAGTGGGGTTCCTGGCACACATGAAGGAAAAGACTTTCAACGTGAGCCAGACACAGGCATAGACAGAGGGTTACTTGGGGAGGTAGATACACAGTCAAGGGAGAATATGGGCTTCCTGGAGAGTGAGAAGCAGCCTGACTTGGGCTGGGGATCCAATCTTTTTTTAAGTTTTTTTATTTGTTCTAATTAGTTATACATGACAGTAGTATGCACTTTGATACATTATACATGAGTAGAGTATAATTTCTCATTCTTCTGGTTGTACATGATGCAGAATTACACTGGTCATGTAATCATATATGCACATAGGGTAATAATGCTGGATTCATTGTACTATCCTTATCCCCATACCCCCTCCCCTCCCTTCACTCCCAGCTGCCTAATCCAAATTACCTTTATTTTTACATAGCTCCCACTTATTCTGAATTAGCATCCACATATCCGAGAAAATATTTAGCCTTTGGTTTTCGGGGATTAGTTTATTTTGCTTAGTGTGATATTCTCCAGCTCCATCCATTTACTGGCAGATGCCATAATTTCATTCTTCTTTAAGGCTGATTAATATTCCATTGTGTGTGTGTGTGTATGTGTGTGTATGTATGTGTGTGTGTGTGTGTGTGTGTGTGTGTGTGTGTGTATCTCACATTTTCTTTATCCAGTAATCTGTTGAAGAGCACCTAGGCTGGTTCCATAGCTTGGCTATTGTGAATTGAGCTGCTATAAATATTGATATGGCTGTCACTGTAATATGCTGATTTTAAGTCCTTTGGGTATATGCCAAGGAGTGGGATAACTGGGTCAAATGGTGGTTCCATTCTGAGTTTTCTAAGGAACCTCTATACTGCTTTCCAGAGTGGTTGCACCAATTTCAGTCTCATCAGCAATGTATGAGTGTACCTTTCCCTCCATATCCTCATCAACATTTAATGTTGCTTGTATTCTTGATAATTGCCATTCTGAGTGGAGTGAGATGAAATCTTAGTGTAGTTTTGATTTGCATTTCTCTGATTGCTAGAGAGGTTAAACATTTTTTCATATGCTTGTTAATTGATTGTATTTCTTCTGTGAAGTGCCTGTTCACTTCCTTAGCCCATTTGTTGATTGGGTTATTTGTTTTTCTGGAGTTGAGTGTTTTGAGTTCTTTATATATCCTGGAGATTAACGCTCTAACTGAGGTGCATGTGGTAAAGATTTTCTCCCATGCTGTGGGCTCTCTCTTCATGGTATTGATTGTTTCCTTTTCTAAAAATAAGCTTTTTAGTTTGAATCCATCCGATTTACTGATTCTTGATTTTTACTTCTTGTGATTTAGGAGTCTTGTTAAGGAGGACAGTACCTAAGCCAACATGGTGAAGATTTGGACCTACTTTTTCTTCTATTAGGTGCAGGATCTCTGTTCTAGTGCCTAAGTCTTTGATCCACTTTGATTTGAGTTTTGTTCAGGGTAAGAGATAGGGGCTTAATTTCATTTTGTTATGTATGGATTTCTAGTTTTCCCAGAACCATGTGTTGAAGAGGCTATCTTTCTCTGGTGAATGTTTTTGGTGTCTTTGTCTAGTGTGAGATAACTGTATTTATGTGGGTTTGTCTCTGTGTCTTTTATTCTGTACCATTAGTCTACATGTCTGTTTTGGTTTCAATACCATGCCATTTTTGTTCCTATTGCTTTGTAGTATAGTTTAAGGTCTGGTATTGTGATACCTACTGCTTCTCTTTTCTTGCTAAGGATTGCTTTGGCCATTCTAGATCTTTTATTTTTCCAAATGAATTTCGTGATTGCTTTTTCTATTTCCATGAAGAATGTCATTGGGATTTTAATAGGAATTGTATTAAATATGTATAACACTTTTCTAATTTTTATAGAAGGACGGTAGAAGGGGCCAGACTGGAGGTGGATCCAGGGTGGAGCTGCACAATTTTGAGCCAGTTTTCTCTGCACTTGCATATTTTTTTAATTTTACAAGGGCATAGGCCAAGAGTGTGTTGCTTAAGATATACAACTATGCTTTCTGCATCTTAATGTCTCATGTGCGTTTCCTTTAAGATTCAGTATTTCTCTCTCTTTATTCTAAATCCCTATCTCAATGGCAACTAAGATGCCATTAATAATAATAAAAACTTTTAAAAAAGCAAAGAACGAGTTTCAGTGAGTAGAGGAAGAAATTGGAATCCTTACACACCACGGATGGAAGCGTTAAAATGGCAGAGCTTCTTTGGCAAACAGTCTGGCAGCTCCTCAAAAAAGTTAAACAAAACATTACTATAAGAGCCAGCGATGTTACTCTGTATATGCTCAAGAGAAATGAAAGTATTAGTTTACCAAAAAAATGCATAGGAATGTTTGTGGGAACATTGCAGTATTCAGAATGGCCAAAAAAGGGGAAATTTTTCCTTGTGAGGGGAGAGAGTCCTAGTTACCTGCTGCCCGCCTCCGTCTGTGAGCTCCTGCCTACTCCTGATTGTCACCTCATGCCTGTTTTAGCTTAAACTCAATGGGCATTTGGAGCTCCTGAACCATCTGTCATTTAGTGACGACCAACTGTGTTTCAGGAAGGGTACAAGGCATTGGAAAGGAAAGAAGGCTAAGATTTGGTTCCTTTCTGAAAGAAGTTCTAATTTGACTAAGGTATATTAATTCCCTTGTATTATGGTTACCTAAAAATGTCTCCTCTAGGAGACAGACATACCTGCAGATATAATAGCATAGGGTATAAATACTGAAATAGCACAGAAGAACAACAACACAGAAAAGTGTTTTTTCAGAGGTCACTACACACAACTCCATTCATATCCCATTGGCCAGAATTTAGTCTCTTGACTTGGTCTAGTTGTAAGGGAAGTAGGAAGCTGTACTCTGTGACTATGGGCATCTTTGGTGGCCCCAAAAGAACCTGTAGAGAAGAATGTGGGACGAGGGGAAAGAGGGAAGGCAGCAACAGCAACTAGTTGCAAGAGGAAAACTAAGGTTGAGGGCACAATCCCCAGTGACCTGAAGCCAGGTCACTGCTTTATCGGAGATGATCTTTGAGAAAGTTGTTTTTTTCAAGAGTGATAAGGTAGACATGGAGAAATTACCAATATTTTGTCCTTTTTGTTGATGTATTGAGGGAAAATAACAGACATCTGCAAATATCATTCCTGGTGTGAAAAAACTGTGGAAGTTTTCATAATCAAAATGGAGTCCCTTGAGTCAACCAAAAAAAAAAGGAAGGAAGGAGGGAAAGAGGGAGAAAGGAAACAAAACAAAGCTTGGCATTTAGGAAGAATTTTTATGAGCAATTGCCTAATAGTAATTATTGTAGTGCTCCCCCACCAAAGAATCATAATTAAGCTTCTCCAAAGACCCTCACCATGATTGTTTTATCAACAGGATATCAGCAAAAGTTTTTGCAGAGAGCTCAGTGGTTTGAAGCTTTCTCTTTCTTGTAAATGCCAGGTTTGCAGACAAAATGTGTGAAACCTCTGTCTAGCCTAAGAATATGGAACAAAGAGTAACTGTTACATACCCACCCACTGACATGTAACCACCCCACTGAGTATAAAGTTTAAAGAATTTGCAGACTAGGGTCCAGAGATTTTTAGGCATTAGCCCCTCTGGAACACTGCAGCTAAATAAACCTGCTTCCTGAAAATTCCTCTGGTGTCCAGCCTCATCTGTCCTATATCTTTTGCTATCACAAAAGGCTCTTCCAGAATTACAAGTTTGCACAGAAGCATTGCAATCTTATACAAAAGTACTTCTACAAGGACACCTGCCCAGCAACTGTCTGTTCAACCTCAGACTGTTGCCACCCTTATTATTAATCATTGTGGCCAAGGATTGTTATTTGAAAATACCTGACATAATCCTCGTTTTTGCCTCAACCTCTTTGAATATGCTTATAGTTTACTATGGCAAGTATATTCCCATTGCATTGGCCTGCTATTCTCAAATAAATAACTTTGAAGAAACTATCTCTTATTGCTTTAATTAGGTTCACAGTGGAAAGAAATCATTGCATTAAGTGTTACCGTAGAGTAAACCAAGTGCTGACTACAAAGAAGGGAAGGATGGAGTATAAGTGGAAAAACAGCAGAGGAGAAATTGCAAGATGAAAGCTAGCCCAGCAAAGAGGCAAAGCAGTCCCTTCACCCCAAGCATAGCACTACTTTTCCTCAAGTGTGAAGGGAGTATTTCCAAAACTAGATATGGAGTGTTCTCTGCCTTTGGTGATTACCTACATTTGGGGCATTTATTAATTTCACTCTCTCCGTTTCATTCAATTAATGTCGATTCGTTTGTTCTCTGTAAACTCCAAGAGGGCAGAGACTGTCTTCATCAGTACACCCAATACCTACAACAGGGCCTGGCACTGGGAGTTGTCCTCAACTAACCCATGTAAGGTAGAAAGGCAAATTGGCACTTGTATTTCTTGTCTTTCACCATTTCTGGTAATGTTTCCCCGAAACCCGAAGGACACAGACGTGACTCTTCTTGCAAACATAGCCACATAGTCACATGACCCGGGAACCCCCCTGCGCTGCCGGCCTCTGGAGAAGGCGGAACCCAGGATCCGGAGAACCTGAGGGCAGCGGAAACTAGGAGCGGCGGAACCTGTGGATGGTAGAACCTTGGAGCCAGCGGAACCTGACGGCGGAGCCCACGAGCTACCCGGACTCTGGAACGGAAGCGCAGCCTCGGCCGCTTCCGGGTTGCGGGCCAGCTGGGAGGCCGGGGCTGGACGCTGCGATGTTGCCCTACACCGTGAACTTCAAGGTGTCGGCGCGCACCCTCACCGGGGCCCTCAACGCCCACAACAAGGCGGCGGTGGACTGGTGAGGGCGCCGGGCTTCCAGGCTGCCGGGATCGGCCAGAGGCTGAGGGGAAGGGGAAAGAACAGGGGTTCCCCTCCCTGTTCTTCTGGCCTCGCCGAGACGGGCGCCGCCTTCACACGGCTGCTGTTTAATTTTCTTTGAGATGACGAATTTCGTTGTCATGAACGTAGCAAGTGCCCCATGTGGGGAATTCTCCCTGCAGATACATTTACCGTCCTCCCGTGTGTTTCTGTGCCCGCAGCGCGCCTCCTTGGTTCACCCTCTTTTCCACCCTGGACGCTGGCTTCTCGCCCTCTTCCCCCAGTCTCCTGCCCGCTTTCCCTTCCCGGCTTTGTGTCCGCCTGTCTGCCTCTGCCTCTCCCTCAGTGTCTCTCTCCCCTCTTTCTTCATTCAACAACGTGCCAGACTCTGTTCTAGGCACCTGTTCGTTCTTTGCCTTTTCTCACCCTTACCTTTTCTGGCTCAGGTCATCCCTGTTAACTTTTATCTTAATGGCAGCTCCGAAAACTCATAATGAAACGTATGTAAAGCAAAACTTTACATTCTGAAGCTGTGGCACTGGGGTTTTTGTGAAAAGGACTGAAACTCCTGTCCTGTGTCGTTTTTTATGAGGTTGTAAGACCTAGGACTCGTCGTAGATACATATTCCACGCACATTGTAGATACTAAGCATTAAAAACCGAACTAAAAGAATAAGACAAAGCATATCCTTACAGAGACAGCACAAGTTGCTGTATACATCCTCATAGCTGTATAAACTTATCCCTTAGAATCTTTTTAAATGAATTGCAACAAGCATTGCAAGCTTAGCTAGACCTTTTGTTTAAATGGGATACTGTTACATACAAGCCTTTGGGGTTAAGTAATAATTTTATTAATGGTGGTACATGTGAATTAGCTTTATCATTTATTTAGTATTGGCAACAGAGAAATTGAGTCTTGCTTTGTTGCATACTTGAGTTTTAACGTTGCTCTTTTGCTAGGGGCTGGCAAGGTTTAATTGCTTATGGATGTCATTCGCTGGTGGTAGTGATTGATTCTAGTACTGCCCAAACTCTTCAAGTTTTAGAAAAACATAAAGCTGATGTTGTTAAGGTAAGTCAAATCCCACTTTGACCCCATAGCATACTGTATAGTGTGAAGTTTAACATATCACTAGGTTCTCATTAAATCACAGGTATAAATGTTGAATAGTTCTTAAATTTAATAATCTATTTAGGGTAACCCAGCATTTCCAAATGTGTGTGTGTGTGTGTGTATATATATATATATATATATATATATATATATATATATATATACATATACATATATATATATCTGTCTTAATGTCAATCTGGGATGATATATATATATATCTGTCTTAATGTCAATCTAGGATGAGATATTAAGGTATTAGATGCTAGTTCTTGGGTCATTTTAAAGTTATGAGGGAACACCAGTTCTGCCACTTCTCAGACCACTCATTCCATTGATTAGTTTTGGGTGCTTCATGTGTATTGAGGATATAAAGATGAAAAGTCTTGGGCAATTCATTATCTTGTGAGGAGGATTCAGAGCATGGTAAGACTCACCTAACATGCTGTGGGAAGAAAAAGGAGCAACTTGTCTGCTAGTTGTAGGGGTCAAAGGTGGGTCACAGAAGTCTTTCTAGCTAAGGGACTGGTAAAGAGTAGTTAGCCAAGTGAAAAGTCAGGGTAGTAGTATTTCAGGGAAAGGGAACATATGTGGAGCTAAGTAGTGTGCTGCAAAGATGGCTAAAAGACTGGTACACTTGCAAGAGTGCTGAAAGAGGAGGCAGCCCCAGAGGTTCAACTCTGGGTCTTGAGAATTTTATAAGATTATGGAAGAGTTGGATTTTTTAAATAGGAGATTGATATAACTGTATTTGTATTTTAGAAAAACTCACTTTGACAGCTGTAAAAGATCTATTGGAGAAAGAGGACTTGAAGCAATCATTTAGGAGAAATCATTTAGGAAACTTAGAGTGATTTTGGCAAGAAATTCTAAGGTCCTAAAATAAGGATGGGGCAAGAATAGAGTCATATTTCGGAGCTGTGTAACAGGCAAACTGGATGGTCTGTATAGTGATCAATGTAAGGAATAGTCTTCTGACTCCAAGGTTTCTGTTTGAATAACTGAATAACAGGGTGGCCAGTAAGGATGAGTATGTGTGAAGTCAATGAGTTTTAAGTTTTCAACATGAAAAGTTTGAGATGTCTGTGATATATTTTTTATAGTGACATGAAGTTTAGGAGAGAATTCAGGATTGGGGACAGAGATTTGAGGTCTTTTTCTTTTTTGTAACAGTTTTTTTGCAATATACTATAAAATTCATCCATTTAAAGTATACAGTTTCATGATTTTTAGCATATTCACCATTATGTAGCCATCACCACCATTATGTTCACCATTATGTTTCATCACCCCAAAAAGAAACTGTGTACCCATTAGCAGTCATCTCTCATTTGCCACAATCCCCTCATTAGGCAACCACTAATCTACTTTCTGGAGATTTGCCTGCTCTGTGTATTTCATATAAATGGAATCATACAATATGTGGCTTTGTATGCCTGGCTTCTTTCACTTAACATAATGATAATGTTTTGAAAGTTTGTCTGCTATATCATGTATCACTACTCCATTCCTTTTTATTGCTGAGTGATATTCCACTGGAAGAATATATTACATTTACTTTATTGATGAACATTTGGATGTTTCCCAGTTTGCGCTAGTATGAATCATGCAACTATAACCATTCCTGGACCAGTTTTTATATTTAACCTGTTTTTGTTTATCTTGAATATATATCTGGGAGTAGCATTACTGACTCATGTTAACTCTGTGTTTAGTTTTTTGAGGAACTACTAGACTTGTTTTCCAAATTTTACTTTCTCTTTAGCAGTGTATGAAGATTCAGGTTTCTCCAAATCATCCCAACCCTTATTCTCTGTCCTTTTGATTATAATCATCTTCGTGTGTGTGAAGTGGTTTTCATTATAGTTTGGATTTGCATTTCCCTGATAGCTAATGTTTTTGAGCATCTTTTCATGAACTTTTTGGCCACTTGTGTGTCTTCTTAGTAAAACTATTCCTTCAGATCCTTTGCCCATTTAAAAACTGTATTATCTTTTTATTATTAAGCTGTAAGGTTTCTTTATGTATTCTAGATGTAAGTCCCTTATCAGATATATGATTTGCAAATATTTTCTCTCATTCTGTAGGTTCTCTTTTCTCTCATTCTATAGGTTTTCCCTTTCAAGAGCAAGTTTTTTATTTTGATAATGTGCAAATTATCTGGTTTTTTGTTGTTGTTGTTGTTGTTCTTTTGTTGCTTGTGTTTTTGGTGCTGTCTCCAAGGAACCATTGCTTTTTTTAATATCAAAGATTTACAATTTTGTTTCCTTCTAAAGTTTTACTGTTTTAACTCTTACATGTAGGTCCTTGATCCATTTTAAGTTAATTTTTATATATGGTATGAAGTGAAGGAACTATTACTGATTTTTGTATATTTACCTATGCCTCTGCAAAACTCACACAGTAGGACTAGTAATTTAGGGGTGGGTTTTTCTAAATAGACAATTGCGTCATCTGAAAATGAATACAATTTAATTTTTTTATTGGTAGTCTGTATTTCTTCAGTTTTTTTTTTTTCCTTGCCCTATTACATTGGTCAGAACCGGAAAATTCAAGTGGTGAGAGAACACTCTTGTGTTGTTTCTGAGCTTAAGAAAAAGCATTCAGTCTGTCATCATTGAGTTTGATGTAAGATGCAGAAGGTTTTTAAAGAAAAATATAGTTATCTTTCTTTTTTCTTTTCTTTGCATTTCTAAAGCTTTATTTCTTTATGTGGATTTAGGTTTCAGTCCAGAACTACTTTACCTGAAGAATTTACTTTAAGTTCTGGAAGTGCATATCTTGGTTGATTTTTCTCAGCCTTTATTTGTCTAAGAAAGTGTTTTACCTTTGTTTTTCAAAGGATATTTTCAAAAGATATAAAATGCTGTGTTGGCAATTTTGTTTTCTAGTAGTACTTTTAAAATGACACTCTACTATGTTCTCCTTAATTTCCAATGAGAAATTTTGTCTTGGTTTTTCTGTCTGCAATATGTCTTCTTTTGCGGGGGGGCTTCAAGATTTTCTCCTTATCCTTGGTTTTCAGCAGCTTGACTCTGATGTGTCTAGGCGATTTTTTAAAGTGTATATCATTTGGAGCTTACATAAACAGGATTTAATACCGTATACATATGCATACATGTATATGCACATACATACCAACATTTTGTCATTAAAGGTGGTTATAGGTAGTTATATTCTCTAGTCACTGCAAACACTGAATTGGTGAATACTGAAGCATTGCTTACTCCCAGCCGTTAGGTTGCTGTAAACCTCTGGTCACAACATTTTCATCAAGTGAGTAACACATAACCTTATTTTATATATGTTTCTATTTAAAGACATTTAATGTATATTGTTGATTCATTAACATTGAATTCATGGCCAATAGCATCTCTGTGAGCAAAGTTATCTCTCTCATGTGTTTTTCTGTGAGGCATATCACAACTTTTTGCCCTTAAGAACAGTAGACAGTACTATGCTTGGGAGCCATTTTAAACAATGAAGTCACCAACAAAAAGCCCCAAAATATGAAAAATATAATGTTAAAGAGATGTGAAATGGACCTTTTTTGTGCTTTGAGAGCTGAAAGAATACCTCATTTGCCCTCAGTTGGGAACACATGTTTGTGGGTAACTAAAAAGTATCATGCTCTGTGCTTGTCTGCAGATGCACAGCACATACTAGCTTTGAGGTTACAAACAAATATTACTAAGTAGGCAAATTCACATTTGTGGAATTTGCAAATATTTAGGATTGACTACATACATCCACACACACAATTTGTAAACACATAAACATATATTCAAATATGTACACATATATATACATGAACACAGTAAAAAAAAAAAAACACACATGCACATTTTATTAAAAAGATCTTTGCCTGAAAAGATGTGTAACAGTAAGCTGGGCACGGTGGCGTAAGCCTGTAATCCCAGCACTTAGGGAGGCTGAGACAGGAGAATCGCGAGTTCAAAGCCAGCCTCAGCAATGGTGAGGCACTTGTCAACTCAGTGAGACCCTGTCTCTACATAAAACACAAAATAGGGCTGGGGATGTGGCTCAGTGGTCGAGTACCCCTGAGGTAAATTCCTGGTACCAAAAAAAAAAAAAAAAAGATGTGTAACAGTAAACTTTGAAGATTATTAGTAGCACTGATACTTGGAAAACTTGATTCCATCTTTTTCATAGTTAGCTTCCTTTCCTACTATATAATTACCTATGGATTTGTTTATATGTATGTACACATGTATATATGTACGTATATATGTGTATATTTAGAGATTTTCTGATGCTTAAATTCATCTTTTTTGGAGGGGGCAGTGGAGTGTGTACCGGGAATTAAACTCAGGGGCACTCAACCACTGAGCCGCATCCCCAGCCCTATTTTGTATTTTATTTAGAGACAGGATCACGCTGAGTTGCTTAGTGCCTTGCTTTTGCTGAAGCTGGCTTTGAACTCTCAATCCTCCTGCCTCAGCCTCCTGGGCCGCTGGGATTTAAATTTACCTATTAAACACACACACAGCACCAACTGTGAGCGCTGTACTGGTGCTATACTGGTCTGGCACTAGAAATATGAACAAGGCCTACAAGGATGTACCCCATGGAGCTGAGAGTCCATGGGGTGGTGATAAGTGGGAAAAAAAGTAAATAATTACACATAGTATAATACAATGCTTTGAAGAAAGCAAACAGGATGCTGAGATAGAGAAAACAAATGGTAGTAACCACCAGGGGAGTGGCCAGGGAATGCTTTGGGTCATGGTAAGGATTATAGGATTTCTCTCTTCCTCTGGATGTATTCATTGTTCAAGAATGTAATCAGATTTGTCCTGGAGTTGTGAATTTTATTTTTAAAATCCTATTCTTAATTGTTCTTTAATGTTGTTGGAGGAATGAAGGATAGATTTCTTTTTAGAGAAAACCTTGAATTTTTATGAAGGTGGTACAACTAGTTTTTTGTTTGCTTTTGGTTTTTCCTTTGCTTCCCTGTGGAGGCCTTTTCTGTCCCTATGCTCTCCTTTTAATTAGGAGAACAAAATATAGGAAAACATTCTTCCTAGCAATTTATGATTTTATATGTTTTGTTCAGTTTTTTTTTTTTTAGAGATTTTTTTTTAGATTTTAGAGAAACTAAGTTTCAAGGTATTCTGGGGTTTTAACCAAAGTATTCTGGAGGGTTTTTGTTGTTGTTTTGTGTTTAATTTTATTTTGTTTTTAACTTGAGTTTCCCTGAAATATTAAGGCTATGTATCATTTTTCACATTTTTCAGGCAGGGACATTGTGATAAAAAATATTTGCAATGCAACATTAAAAAATACCATAAATAATAAAAATATCAAATTTCAAAATGCAACCCAGTTTCCTTTTATTTATGCTAAAGATTTTTGTCATACAAATGTAGTATGGGTTCTGGTTGATGTGTTGTAAAATGATGTTTAGTTTTATCCTGTGCAAGTATTTACTTGATCTGATTTCTTCTTGGTACTAGGTTAAATGGGCCAGGGAAAACTACCACCATAACATTGGCTCACCATATTGCTTGCGCTTAGCTTCTGCTGATGTCAATGGGAAGATCATTGTTTGGGATGTGGCAGCAGGAGTAGCTCTTTGTGAGATCCAGGAGCATGCCAAACCTATCCAGGGTAAGGAAAATGTGTTCTCCTCAGAGCTTATATTGATGTACTTACTCTCAAATATTTTCTTGTTCCTTCTCCTCCACCTCTCATTTAATATTGTTGTTTACAAGTTAACTCTTGGAGATTTTTATTCTGCTCTACTGATCTGAATTCTGGGCTTATTTTCCTCAAATCTGAACTTATTTCTGCTTTGGTAAAACCCTTAATTTCAGCCTCATTCAAGCATGATGAGAAAATTAAGCTTCTACCATCTTTATATTATAAGTCAACTTGGTTTAACTATTATGAATTTAGCTTATCAACGTTTACTTTAATGGAGTTAAACAACATTTTATTCTTATTTTCTTAGATTGTTTAAATCCTTCTTTGTTATTAATCTAAAACCAATGAAATATTCTTTAGGTGTATATCTTTGAGAACCTCTCTAACTGAATGAATTTTAAAATGACATCTTAAAAATATTTAAAAAAAATTTTTTTTTAGTCATTGATGGATCTTTATTTTATTCATTTATTATTTATATGTGGTGCTGAGGATCGAACCCAGTGCCTCAAGCATGCTAGGCAAGCGCTCTACCACTGAGCTACAGCCCCAGCCCCTTAAAAAATATTTTTTGAGTCTTTTCTGTATACTATGTACTAAGCTACACCTTTAGTCTGTTTATCATCTTGAAAAAATAATGAAAAACTTTGAAGTTTCCACGAAAGCATTTTGGGAGTGTGGCATCTTGATGGTGGCTAGGAGAGTTTCACATGTTGATTTTATAGTTTTATTTTTGTTTTGTTCTTTTTGTGATGCTGGGGATCAAACCAAGGGCTTACATATGCCAGGCATATGAGATATATACACCTAACTCCTAATTTTATAGTTTAAGGAATGATTAATACAAATTGCCTTTAATTTTCTTGAAAGTGATATTTTAGATTACTTGAAATTTTTACCAAACATCTCATTTTTCCGTAAAATTCAGTTTTCCTCTGCAAATTTTTCTTATGTTACTCACCTAAAACCAATACAGTATTATTGGTAAGCATGCATATATGTCACATTTGGCAGTGTGTTAAGATTTTAGGGATTGTGCTTAATAAACTAAATACCAAGGGCAAGTTACCCATGTATTTTGAAATGGATGTTTTCTGAATTTTGCCTTGTTTATCTGGTCTTCACAGATGTTCAGTGGTTGTGGAATCAAGATGCTTCCCGAGATCTGTTGCTTGCTATCCACCCACCAAATTACATTGTGCTCTGGAATGCAGATACTGGCACCAAACTGTGGAAGAAAAGCTACGCAGATAACATTCTCTCTTTTTCTTTTGACCCTTTTGATCCCTCACATTTAACTTGTAAGTAATGGTTGCTTGTGAAAAATAAACTAAATGAAGTACTAACAATATAATTAATGCTATATCTATGCAATATGCACATATGTACACATACATCTGTAATGTTAAGATGACTGAGCAAAGTGGAGAAACACATCTCGTGCATATATCTGCACGAGATACATGTACTAAATCATAACTTCTTATCATTTGCACCTATTTTGATAGTTACAAATGTAAATCAGCAACCCACACCTTCAGTATGTTGAATTTGTGAATAGTATTGGAATAGCCAGGGACAGAGTGTTACTGTGATATTCTAATTCTAATTTAATTGAATTTGATTTTTTTGGGTATATTTAAAAACCTTGAATCAAAAGTTTCATTTAATCTGTGGCCAAATTAAGTTCTTGCTTTTTAAAAAGTCATCCTAATTAATGCCATTTGTTCTTAGTGCCCTAAATAGATGCATGTAAAAAAAGGAATAAACCCAAAGGAATCTTTCCTTGCAGAGGCATTTTTCTTTTCACTATTTGATGTTTTTAATGTTTTATAGATCAGATGATATAAAAATTGAGATTTTAGATATTTTTGTGGCTAAATTATTTAGAAGATATTCTTTGTTCAGTTATCCAACATTCTTGAGCTATTGACACCAAGATGAAGGTTCTTGCCTTTGTAGAGGTAGCATTCTAGTGTGAGCCAGATCATAAACTGTGAACATAGTGAGTTAAGTTCTAGTCTGTTAAGAGGTGATAAGTGATATAAAGAAAGTGAAATAGGATGAAGGGGATGAAGAGGAATGGAGCATCGGGGTGGTCAAGTTTTGTTAGATATAATGGTCAAAATAAGCTTCATTCTGATAATGATCAGAAATTTGAAAGAGGTAAAGGAATTAGTTGTAGTCAAGAATGTTTTCCCTGGATTTGAATGACTCAAAATTCTGACTCTCGTCCATCAACATTTATTCAGTGTGTACATGTGATAGTGAAATGAAGGAGCCAGAGAAAAGCAGATGAGTGGAAAGTTAAAATGGGACACAGTATGGACTGTTCAGGCCTTTGTGTGTGTAAATGTTTATATGAACTTGTGCGTGATACATCCACTCACTCACTTAGCAGTTTGCTGATGTAAGTGCAGTCAGTGCTGCAGGGACACAATAGAAGACTGGAGCAGCACGGGGAGGGAAGGCATCACAAAAGCAGGGAAGCCAGTAAGACCTTCAAGGATGGTTCTGGAACCTGGAAAGGAGACAAGGCTTTAGCCCAGATTGGTTGCCTCAACTCTACATCTCCATTATTTTGCTTGTGAAAATATTTCAAAATGTCACTTGCCCTAGCACTTTTTATTGATACACCACTATGCTAGTGTTGTTATAACTTGTATGCTAACTTGATCTCTGTGCCTGCAGCAGCCTCAGACTGCCAAGACTCAGGGTGGATGAGGTTGTCCTGCCCATATATCCCAGTACTGGTCAGCTCCAGTGTGGAGGGAGATTCTCTTTTCAGTCATAAAAAGACATAGTTTAAATTGCTAAATGTGGTACTAAAATATTTTTGTTTAATGGACATTTAGTAAGCCTCTGTTAGGACTTATGTTATTTTTTATATAAAGGGAAAAAAATAGTCTTTACACATCCTAAGTTACAGTCTGATGCTCAAAAGACTGAGTAGCTCATGAAAATCCTACAAAATTTAGTATCATTCAGACAGATATTTGAACTTAGCTAATTGTGATATGCAGAATTTCTTACATATAGGGTGTTTTTCTTATTGTGAATCCTATATTCTGGAAAGTGTTTGGATTTTGAAGTTACGAAGTATAATGAGGGAAGGTTTTTAATGAAATTTTGTGCACAAAATTTATCTGGAAGAACAAACATTTGTTCTTTCTACCAACAGCTTTCTACTGTCTCTTTAATATATAAAGTAATTCAGAATGTTCTGTTTGGAAGCCTCTGATGAATTGTAATGGACTACTGTTTCTCTTCAACTTGGAGAACAGACCATAACATTGCCCTTTCTATATTGTTAGAATCATCATTGTCCTTCTCTCATGTTGTCTTGGAATAAAATTCTGTAATCAACTTGACTAAACTTTAATAAGAATTTTGCTTCTTTCAATATAGTACTCACCAGTGAGGGTATTGTATTCATCTCCGACTTCTCTCCATCCAAGCCTCCCTCGGGACCTGGAAAAAAAGTGTACATCTCCAGCCCACACTCTAGCCCAGCTCATAACAAGCTGGCTGCAGCCACGGGGGCCAAGAAGGCTCTTAATAAAGTAAAAATTTTAATCACTCAAGAGAAACCCAGGTAAGTTAAAAGCATAAGACTAACAGCATTTATCAGTTTGTCAAATATGAAAGCATCATTTTGGAGTTGTACTAAAATAGATTTTCTTCTTCATTGCACTTCTTCTCTTTCTAATTTCAAATTTATTAGAGAAAAAAAATATTCTGTCTTTTCCCATAGGAGGAGATGCAGCATTTTAGCATAGTCTCTGCTTCCTCTAGCCATGCTGAACTCCCCCAGTGAATTTTATAGATTAATATTTTTCACTCCTGATTTTTACTTCTGAAAACGTGAAATGATCTGAAGTTGTTCTTATTGAACACGTGAAGAATTGGGGGACAAAAGCTGGATTTTTTTTCCAGTATGTTTTTCTGACTTTCCTGTGCCTCTCATTAGCCAATAAAATATGAGTGTTTTTCTTGTGTTGTTTCCCATCCTGATTAAGAGCTAGCTTCTGGAGGAATCCATAACTGTGACTCAGCAGATTCCTTAATCTTGCTTAGATTTCACTCTCCCAATCTATAAAATAGGGTTTTAAAGTAGTTGTTAGGATTGTTACAGAGATTAATAGATTTGGTAATATTAGTAGAGTACTTAATGTTGTGGTTGATACTTTGCAAACATTCATTTAGAAAATGTGAACTGTTACAGTTTAAGAAACTGTACCTGAGCTGGGTGTGATGATGCACATCTGTAATCCCAGCAGCTCTGGAGGCTGAGGCAGGAGGAGCATGAGTTCAAAGCCAGCCTCAGCAACTCAGCGAGGCCTTAGCAACTCAGTGAGACCCTATCTCTAAATAAAATACAAAAAGGGCTGGGGATGTGGCTTAGTGATTAAGTGCCCCTGAGTTCAATCCCTAGTACAGAAAACAAACAACAAAAACTATACTTGAATAAAAAAATATCAAGTAACTCCTTTTATGCATTAGTTTTATTTTTCCTGCTTTGGCAGGATTTTTTGGCATTTATTTTAAGATAGCTTTTATCTTGAATGTGCCAAGATTCTAGATCTAGTCTCTCTAGACTTTGTGGGTAATTACCTGAAAAAAAAAAGGTGAAAATAAAAATTTTACTACAAATACATTCTAAATTTGTGGATAAATGTTTGTATGTTATTAAATCATAGGCTAGTTAAATTGCTGATTTGTTTTCCACTTTGTGCCAAGATAGATTGAGTATCCCTTAAGTGTCTTAAGAGAACTTTCCATTATTCATGGATTCCCTATCATAGGCAAATAACTATTTGGCAGGCTGAATGGTTTTATAAGTTATGGCTTAATCTGTTATGTGAATTACATGTACACTGTGAGCAGTTTTTATGCTTCAACTAGAACTGACCTAGGTGCTTTCACATCCATTACTTTATGTAATCTTAGTCCCAGGTGTTAGTTCTGTTCCCATCACATACAGAGGACTGTCCCATAATGTTTTAAATACCTAACTCAGGCTCAGCCAGCTAGGAAATGGCAGTTAGAAATTTAATGCACTACAAATCTCTCTCCGTTTCTAGTCCTCTAAATTAACTGTTTTAAGTCTCTAAACCTTTCCATAAAATTATCATGTATAATAGTTCAAAATTATATGGCTATTTCTATGGAAATATATTTAAAGGTTATGATTAAATATATGCAACAATCACCAATTACCAAAATGTTTTTTGAGATTAACTTTTTTTTTTACAATCCTCGTAGTTTCATCTCTTTTATTTACACAGAAGAAAATGCTGGGATATAAGTGAATGAAATACCCTAATTTGTTTCAAAAAAGATTTAAGGCAGGATAAAAGTGAATGAGATGACCTGGGGATATAGCTCACTTGCCTAGCTTGTGTGCAGCCCTGCCAAAAAAACACAAAGGCACAGTAGGGCGGAGATGACCTGCTATTGGTTATACATATAGTCCAATAACTCCTGGTCCAGTGGTCCTAATTACCCTAAATTTTGATGTTTTAATCCCGAGTCTTGCTTTTATCAGTCTCATACTTCTAATTGCAAAGAAAAAACAAAACTATCTTACGAGTGCCAGTATACTATTGCCACTTTGCATTTTAATTTCTTTTGAATTTGTTTTGTAGTTGTAGATGGACAGAATACCTTTATTTTATTAGTTTATTTTTATATGGCGCTAAGGATTGAACCCAGTGCCTCACACATGCTAGGCAAGTGCTCTGCCACTGAGCTACAGCTCCAGCTCCTACTTCTCATCTTATTGTAGATAAAATGCTGTTCTATTTATTTAAATCATTCAAAAATTTAGAAATACTTAGGTCTACTTAGCCTGTACAATATTATCAGTATTATTTGGATTCCATCACTAAGTAGAGATCTAGGTTTTTAATGCTAACCATATTGGTAATTTTAAGAAATACTTGTGTATTCTTATTGACAGTTTTTATGTAGTAAGTGCAAAATTAACTCTTTAACCTTTTTTTGGGGGGGGTACTGGGGATTGAACTCAGGGGTACTCGACCACTGAGCCACATCCCCAGCCCTATTTTGTGTTTTATGTAGAGACAGGGTCTCCCTGAGTTGCTTGCTTAGCGCCTCGCCGTTGCTGAGGCTGTCTTTAATCTTTTTTTGATATGAATTGAGTCTTGATACTAACATTGATATCAGTTCATCTCTTGATACTTTTTTTCAGTGCTGAATTTGTAACTCTCAATGATTGCCTCCAGCTGGCATATCTTCCTTCGAAAAGGAATCACATGTTGCTGCTCTATCCTCGAGAGATTTTAATCCTTGACCTTGAGGTGAATCAAACAGTGGGCGTGATTGCAATAGAACGGACAGGAGTTCCCTTTCTGCAGGTATCCATGGTTTGTAAATTATACCCCCAGAGTTATTAGGAATGATATTTAGAGAAAGACCATAATCTTGCAAATCATTAGTTCCACTTTCTCTTTTCTGTTTATTGAAAAATAAATGGTAATGTTTTGTATTCCCTATTTTTATTTACTTTTAATTGGTTTGCTTTATCATAAAAATTCTTTTGACCTCTCCTGAGATATTTACTGAACTATTTAAGTCACATGGATAAAGAGATTTTTTTTTTAGGATTATAAATTTAATTTTTTAAATGTTCATTTGGTGTTAAATCTTAGGGATTATGTATGTATTTTTGTTTCTTCCTTTGCCCATATTCTCCAAGTGTGATTTTGAGTTTCACAATATATACTTCAATTACCTATTGTGTTTTTATAAATAAATATGTTATCTATTTAAAGGTAATACCCTGCTTTCAGCGTGATGGTTTATTTTGCCTTCATGAAAATGGTTGTATAACCTTGCGTGTTCGAAGATCTTACAATAGTGTTTTCACCACCTCAGGTGATGAACCAGGTGAGTTTAGATCTCACAACAATGTTAATTATATTTTTCTTCAAAATTATAAAGCCTAGCTGGGCATGGTGGCACATGCAGCTCAGGAGGTTGAGGCAGGAGGATCACAAGTTCAAAGCTAGCCTTAGCAAAAGCGAGGCACTGAGCAACTCAGTGAGACCCTGTCTCTACATAAAACACAAAATAGGGCTGGGGATGTGGCTCAGTGGTCGAGTGCCCTGAGTTCAATTCCCGGTACCAAAAAAACCAAAAAAGTCATAAAGCCTCACCTAATAATTGCCAGCCAATGCACATAGTGTTGATGATAATACTTGCCCTGATGATGGTTACAACATAAGGCATAAAAAAGTATAAGTCCAGGCTCAGTCTCTCAGTGTTTTAACAGGGTTCCTCTTATGAATGGTAAAGAGACTAATATCTTACAATTCTTTTGGATTGTCTCCCTGGACCATTGCGGACATTACCTTTCCTGAGTCTTCAGTCCAGGTGCAGGTTCGTGCGTCTTTAGTGTTGCACTTTCTTGACTTCCTGCTTTAGGAGTTTTCATTGTAAAGTGGCAGGTTAACATGTCTCCAGGGCACTCAATTGTCAGGTCAGTCTTATCTTGGAGTGTAGAAGTAATGTTTTTGTGAAGTGATGTACAACATAAAGGTAAAAGTGATTCGTCTATCTTTCATAAAGTCCTGGTATTTTCAGACTTACAGACTCCTGCGAGTTATGATAGTCCATAGTGCATTTTTTATTATTCAGTCATATGTCACTGTTGGCTCTTTTTAAGAACATTTCCTTTATTTAAAAATATTTAAAAACCAGTGTCTTAATCACACTTGTTAATTTAGAGATTAAATTTGTGTGCAGATATTAAGCAAATTATGTTTAGTAATTTTGAGGAAATTAGTAGTAATTGTAAAAAGTAAAGCTGTTCTCAACAGTTTGCACTAGTGAAGGGATGACATTCTTTTAGTTGATGTTTCATTTAAATGGAAACAAACAGTAGTGCATTTGATATTACTTTCTGACACTTCAAGGAAAACAATCTTATGTTAAGATCCAGATCCTGTTCAGGAGCTTACCTACGATTTACGAAGCCAGTGCGATGCAATCAGGGTGACAAAAACTGTCCGTCCCTTCAGTATGGTGTGCTGTCCTGTCAATGAGAATGCAGCTGCCCTCATAGTGAGTGACGGCAGAGTCATGATATGGGAACTCAAGTCTGCTGTGTGCAATCGAAATTCACGGAGCAGGTAAATGAATCGCTGGCATTGTGATTTTTTCTTTTGTTTATTTTCTTTAAAAAAAAATATTTACCAGGATCATCTAAAAGTAGAAGGGCCATTTTTCTATCAAAAAATATTTTAAGGAAATAATTAAGGCTTTAGATTGTGAAGGAAGCATGTATATCTGCCAAAGCTATTTCATCTATGAGTAAAATAATACTACTATAAAAATAAAATACCATGAGCTGGAATTAATACTTTGAGTTCCTGATATGTAACAGTGGTTTTATATATGTAAAAACCATCTAATTGTTATGTCTTTGCAGTAGTTCTGGTGTGTCACCTTTGTATTCACCAGTGTCTTTCTGTGGAATTCCTGTAGGAGTGCTACAGAATAAACTCCCCGACCTTTCCCTAGATAACATGATTGGTAAGCTGCTGCTGCTTCTTCTTCTTTCTTGTTTTTTTAACTTTCATGTTAGGTATTCTTTTTGAAGGGCAGAATTGAGTCATGAACTTGCAATTATTGTAAAGTCAAAGATAATACTTGAGAAAACTCAAATGTAAAACCATTCTTTCCTAGATAAATCAGAAGAGTATAAAATATTTGAGAATAAAAGTGCTTGAAGAAGCATGGATAGACATTAGAGTTGTGGGAACTAGAATGTCTTCATTCTTGAGAGACTAACCTGAGTGAAAGAAATCACTGGATTCTGGATTCTGCCCTTAGATGCGGGCCTTCTCTCCCTTCTCTGCTATTCCCTGATTCAAAATTCAACTCAAGTATTGGTTTTTTTTGGTACCAGGGATTCAACTCAGGGGCACGTAACCACTGAGCCACATCCCCAGCCCTATTTCTATTTTCTTTAGAGACAGGATCTCACTGAGTTGCTTAGTGCCTTGCTTTGCTGAGGCTGGCTTTGAACTCGTGATCCTCCTGCCTCAGCCTCAAGCTGCTGGGATTATAGGCATGCACCACCACACCTGGGTCAAGTATTGCTCTGTAATCTCCCAAGCCTGATTTAAATGTCCTTCTTTTGTGGCCCCTAGTAGTTAATAGTGGTATTGTAATTGTGGCCTTACTTCTGTTTCCTCCGGTAAAGTGTAAGGGTGGGACAGGTTTGATTGAATTTTGTATACCCCAGCACTCAATGCAGGGCCTGTGTGTTCTAGATGTGCAGTTAGTTGAAGGAATAAAGTAAATCAGCAATGTTAGAAAAAAATCACTTTAACTTTTTGACATGGATTTTCTTATTCTTATGTTAGGAATTCTTACTGTCAACAGGCGTTTGTAGATAAAATATTCAGTTAATTATAGGGCTAGTACATGCTAAAGAAGAACGAGGATTTGTGATTTCAAATATTATGTAACCTGAAATCATAAGATTTTGTAAATAGGTCAAGTAATTTTGATATCTATTTCTTTTAAAATTGTGGATGTGGTTCACAAAGGATTTTTTGTCATTATCTGTTCTTCCATAATGCAATTGTGAATGGGTATCATTTAGTACTTTTTTTGCTTAAATGCTCTAGATAGGTGCTGTAGTACAATGAGCATTGCCTTATTAATCATGTTAATCAAATGGCATTTATTGAGTGCTTAAGGACTACCTAAATGCTGTGCGACGTACCCTACATATTATCTCACCATGACCCTGCAAGGTGGGTGATTTTAGCCCCACTGTGTATGTGTGGGAACTGAAGGTGAGAGATTAAAAAACTTGATCCATACCAAACACCAGTTAGTGGAAGAGCCAGAATGTGAATACAGTCCTACTGACTCTTGAGCCTGCTGCTTATCAATGGCTTCCAGTTCTGGCTGCTCCATTATGTAGGGCAAGACCCTGACCTCTTGGGAGCCTTGGTTTTGTCTTGATGTCTCGCAATTGTAGAACTCTGCTCGCTGGCACTTTTATAGTTAAAGTTCTTCCTGTTCACCATCCACACACAAATTCATATGAAGAAGTTTGGACACCTTTTGCATATTTTGCAGAATTCATTTTGTCAGTAACATGATATTCTAAGCTAATTGACTTTGTCTGTTTTAAATATTAAAGTGGAAATAATTATAAACACACATGAACAGAAATAATCAGTAATATGAAGCCCATAGAAGGTTGAAGTTTTGTGCTGTTTAGGTATATAAGTGATATAAACAGCATTGTTTAAGAAACGAAAGAATACAGATTGTATAGCAGTTCTTGACAATGTAGTTGACTTAAGTGGTAAAGCTTTGTCACTTGAAAACATTTTAATTAAAACTTTTAATTAAATTTTTAATTTGAAATTCACTGTGTACTTAGTGATAATTGAAAGCAATTCGGGTAAATACAGAGGCTGATTTATATTCATTGGATAAAGGCTGCTGCTTATTAAGGCTTAATCTGCCTTACCTTGTGAATTGCCTCTTTTGAAAAATACTTGAAAATTGTGGTGGTTCCCAGGAGTCAGCTCTAAGCTAATAGTGTTGGTATTTGCGGGACCTGCCTGTTGAACTTCCCTTTCCTTAATGTACCATCCATTGTTGCCAAAGCAAGCAGAGAGATTGTGATTGATTGTATGATGAATTTTTTTTTTTTTTTTTTTTTTTTTTTTTGGTACTAGAGATTGAACTCAGGGGCACTCTACCACTGAGCCACATCCCCAACTCTGTTTTATGTTTTATGTAGAGACAGAGTCTCACTGAGTTGCTTAGTGCCTTGCTATTGCTAAGGCTGGCTTTGAACTCACGATTCTCCTGTCTCAGCCTTCCTAAGTGCTGGGATTACAGGCTTTCGCCACCGTTCCCGGCTTGTATGGTGAATTCTAAATGATCATTTTAATTTGATTAAGTTTGTGGTCATATTTTCTCTATTTTATAGATCTAAAAATAGCATTATTACTAACAACATTATGCCTCAAAGGATTATATTCATGGTTCCATCCCCCATTAGTAGTAATTATTTATATTTTTCCTTTCACAGCATGTACGCGTTTGTGTGTGTGTATACATATATATTCACTCACATGTATTCTTTATTATGTTTTTGGAAAATTAATCCCAATATTCAATAGTGGTTTATAGGAAAGAGATTTGTAGACCTTTTTTAGTGAATAGTTTTAATTTTATTTTAGTCTTTATATTCAAATTGTGTTAGACTGGTTTTTATTGGAGTCATCATTTTGGTTTGAGATTTGATAACCTAAATACAAAGTGTTTATAAAAATAATGCTATTTAACACTTAACTGTTAACAGTGACAGTTTATATGCTACATATATTATTTATTAATACATACTTGTTTTATGTATTTAAGTAGAAATTAATTATAAGGCTTAAATTTTGTGAATACATTGACACATTAAAGTTTCTCACTAGAAATCCTAAATTAGTTCTTTGAACATGCTTTTTGTGATCATCAGTTTTATATATACTTTACAAAGCACCTCAGATTGAAAAGTAACCTTTTGGAAAGATAGTAACATGGGAGTGTTTTGCAGCATACCATGCCATGGAAAGTGTTACCTAACCCAGGATTTCTTGGTTTGTTCTGAAGACTGTTTAGTGCCCTCATACCAGGAACTTGGCTGAAACTGTTTCTTAGAAGACATTAGTTTCTGAATTCTGGGTGGTAGTACTCTGGAGGAATCTAAGGTCAGAATGCTTTATAATTAATATATTTCTATTTTTGATTACAAATCAGGGCAAAGTGCAATTGCTGGAGAAGAACAGCCCAAAGGCTCCATGTTACAGGAAGTGCATCTCAAATTCCTGCTAACAGGACTGCTTTCAGGACTGCCCTCCCCACAGTTTGCCATCCGTATGTGCCCACCACTGACCACAAAAAACATCAAGATGTATCAGCCACTGCTTGCTGTTGGTGAGTGTTTGACCTGCTCTTTTTAAAACTCATTTTATAAGATGTTTGGGCTCTTGATTTCTAGAAAATACTGTATCATGTTTGAGGATGCTTTAAAAGAAGAAATGAGCTTAGTAAATTGTGCAACTACTCATTTTAAATTATATTTCTTATATTTTCTGTCCTTTTCCTCCAAGTATCTTTTTTTTTTGAGTGGGGAGGAACCAGAGATTGAACTTAGGGGCACTCGACCACTGAACCACATCCCCTACCCTATTTTGTATTTTATTTAGAGACAAGGTCTCACTGAGTTGCTTAGTGCCTTGCTTTTGCTGAGGCTGGCTTTGAACTCGAGATGCTGTCTCAGCCTCCCAAGCCGCTGGGATTATAGGAGTATGCCACCATGTCCGGCAAAGTATCTTATTTTTAATCCAGTGATAACTCATCTACCTGACGCTTATGAAGTGTCAGGGGGGTATTATTGAAATATCAGGGGGATAGGTCTGGCATGATGCTAAATTCAAGGCTCCTTGTCTTTTCCTGGACTACCTCAGTATGTCTATGCTTAACATTTTGTAGTAGGTCTTTGTTAACTAATAAGGTAGTCAGAGTTAATAATTTTATAATAGCAATTTACTTCTTGTGTTAAAAATTGTGTATTCTTTGTTGTTTAAAGATGTTATGGTCCCTGTAAACTAAGATTTGCTTTTTGATTTGAAATTACATATTTTTATATTATAGATAAAAAAATTTGGGCTTCAATTTGCTATTACATTAATTTCATAATAATGGAATGAACCTGATTTCTTCTACAGAGAAAACCAGAAATTAGTTTGTTCTTAAATATGTGAGGTTAAATTACATTTATTCTAAAATTGAAAAAAGGTAGTATATTCAAAATAGTGAACATTTCCTCTTAAGATGCTGTTGGTTGGCTTCTGGCTTTCTTCTGAAGTCTACAGACATGTGATTTGTGATTCTTTTTCTTTCTTTCCTAAATGAAAAACTTGGCCACAATTATTTTATAACGAGCATGTCTCAGGTTAATGGCTAAGTGAGTATTAGTAACTCCTTTGGGTATTCTCCTAATTTTTCTGTGGCTATCTTCTGAAAACAATTTTTTTTTTTAATTTTTTTTTTTTAGTTGTAGATGGACACAATGTCTTTATTTCTCTGTATGTGGTGCTGAGGATCGAACCCAGGGCCTCACGCATGCGAGGCAAGTGCTCTACCACTGAGCCACAATCCCAGCCCCTTCTGAAAACAATTTAAATTTGAAGATTGAATAGTCTCTATGTACATGTGTTCAGATTTATAAAAATGCAGATAAGTTGAATTTTTGCTTTAAAAACTATTGATTCATATTTAATGTTTTATAGAAATTTTAATTAGGGTTCATCAGTGTACATTGTACTGTATATACAATGTCAGTGTACTTAATCAGTGTCACTGTACCTAATGATAGTGGCATTGGGATATTTTGGTCAATTTCTTGGGGAAAATTACTTCTTGTTATAGCTATATAGTAAGAAATATGCCAAAGCCTGAGATTTCCATTGTCAAATAAGCTGTACTGTACTAGTACATAATGAATATCATTTTCTAAATTTAGGATAATAGCAAAAAATATAAAGTAAGTATCTAAAGTATTCCAGTGTCACTAGGGAAAATAAACACAGCTGATTCTCCTTTTGGTGTCCGTAGAATACTAGATTGTAGTTTCCACACATCAAGGCTTGCAGAATGTAGAAATCATTTGACTGTTATGAAGGTTATTCAGCTACTTTCTCAGTACCAGAAGTTACTGAGGGAATAGATGATAAATGTGTACAACCATGGAATGTATTTTTCTAGAACCGTTATGTAGAATATTACTGGGGCTTTATTCACAAATAATCTAAAATTGGAATTGGCCTAGCACTTTTACTTGCATTCTTTTGCTTTATATAAATCCATCAATCCTTTTAAACCATGCATAGTGAAAAAGTGGTTGTCCAAACAGCTATACAGTTTACTTTCCTTGCTTAACTTCTAAAAACATTTTAGAGACTAAAACTTTCTCAGGCATATCCATGTCTTCTGTTTAAACTTTAGACATACTGCCTGAAGCCACAAAAAGCTTTAGGAATAATAATAACTACAAACTTTATTACAGTGGTAACAGAAATATTGGTTAACCAAGTTAATATTAGTTAACAAGGTAATTACTTTGTCTTAAGTGCTGTCCTAAGTGCTTTACACATTTTCTCATTTAATCTTTAGCAAATAGATTTTCTGTTATTCCTATTTTAAAGAGGCAAAAACAGATTCAGTGTTGTGCAAGTAACTCACTCAGGAGTCCAAAGCCAGAGCATGAACCCAGGCTTCTTTCACTATAGAAACCACATTTAATCACCATATTTTACTGTCTTGTCATGATTTACTTGATATGTCAACAAAAGATTTAAAACTTTGTAAAGAAAAATAGAAGAATCTGCCTAATGAGCTCAGCTAGGTTCCAGCTACAATAAACATTCTGAATCTTAAGAAATATAAACTCCCATGTGTACAAAAGCTTAGGAAAGTGCTTCTTCAAATTGCTATGTATATTGATTTAGGTTATAAAATATTTCTGTAAAAATCTATCCTTGGAGTTAGGTAGATGTTCAGAGCTTATAGTATTAGGCCATTTTTGGTGAGAATAGAGAAATGCATTTTAGCTTAGCATGTAGTTTGGGTCCCTTTCATAAAAGATAAGTGTTGTAAAATGATTAAAATCTTGAGAGAAGACTTTGGTTGGAAATTTGAACTCCCACTAAATAAATAGTGTCCTGTTAGACCATTTTAATATTTTTTTTATTTGCTGTTATGTCATTTTGACAGGTACAAGTAACGGTTCCATCCTGGTATATCATCTGACTAGCGGTCTGCTGCACAAGGAGCTAAGCATCCACTCATGTGAAGTCAAGTGAGTAAGTCACTGTGGCATTGAGATCAAAAACATGTTCTGATGAGATCAGAAAATGTTCTAATGCAATGAATCTGCAGTGGTGATTATTTCACTGAAAAGCCTGAATAGTAAGTATTCATGTCCAGCTAATGGCTATGTTAATCAAGGATAAGTACTAATTGCTTTCTTTGTAAAGGACATAAGCAGTGGAGCCTATTTTTCTTTTATTGCTGCATCTTATTTATTTCTCCTAAGCCCAGGTTATTTTCTCAATAGAAATCACCATGTTTCCTTATTCAGGCTTATTTAGTTTCTTTTTTGGTTTGATGACAATCAGTCAGTAGGACTACTCAAGACACATTTGAATAAAGCCATTTTAGCTGTTAATTAACCTTACTTCTTTGTTTAGATATCATCAGAAAAGGCCCCAAATGTCTTGGATACTCTTTGATTTTGAGACATGATCTGTGGGAGTGTTGTGTGCACACAGATGTCTAGAAAAGACTAGGTTGACCAAAGTCCAACTCTTGCTTTCTGCTGTGCAATGCACACATACCTGCTTGATAGCATTATTTTTCTGAGTGCAAGACTACTTTTTCTTTTTTGCTCTATCAGTGATAGGATACAAAGTTACACACATATATATAATGTAAATTTCCAGTGTATTATTTATCTTTGATGAAGGCATATGAGAAGCCATCTTATATCTTCTGTATATTACATAATTGTGAGTCTCATGTACATTAAGATTCTTAACCTTTAGTGAATTCACTGTTCTGAGTAAATGCACTTTGTGGATGGAAAGTGGCTAACCCTTTGGGTGTCACAGCTTCTGACCATAGTGAAAAAAGTTTACTGCCTTGTTTTGCTATGTAGACCAGGTGACTCTTTCTTGCCATCTTGGTCTTTGTCCCTCTAGTATCTTCCTGATAGACTTACCTGGAGTAGTGGTCTCTTCAAAAGCATTGAACTTTGGGGCTATAGCAACATGGGCATATTTGGTCTCTTTCAGGCTGTTGATCTTTTCTCTTCTGTTATGACACTTCCCTCAGTAGTCTCTGCTGCTGCTGCTTTTATCTTTTCTCTTTCCCCTTCTTGTCAGTGTTTCTGTTCTTCACATTTCCTTTTACCCTGGTCTTTCATGTATGGTATTTTTTTATTTTTTATGGCTAACACCAACCAATCAGAATTCTCCATTTAACCAGTACTTGTTCTAAGGGTTATGTTAATTATTAATACTTTGCATGTATCATTTCACTGAATCCCCACTACAACCCCAGTGGATAGGCACTATTGTATTACCAGTTGACAGAGGAAAAAACTGCAAATTACAGAGTAACCAATGAAAGAGGTAGATGGAATTCATTCTAGGTTTTTTGAACTTCAGAGCCTGGGCTCTGTATACTTAACAATACATGAACTAGATCTCCTGCTCAAAAATGCCATACTAGAAGGAGTCATGTTGGCAATAAAATAAAAATGAGCCAAGATTCGTGCTAAGCATTTGCCATGTGCTTCTGGAAAATCCTGCACACAGTCATTTTGTTTCTGAATACTGGAAGCTTTGGCAGTTATCAGTGAAGTATTGGTGTTAAGTGATCTGTTAACCTGGATTGATCAGGTTGTAGACGTCACAGAAACACTGACTTATACACATGCTGTGATAACATTTCTGATTGAGTAATACTGCGGTTGTTGATAGTGTTAGATGGATACCGAATAACTCTAAAGGATATGCTGCTTATATAGACTAGTGATGTGGATGATCATATACAGATGTTCCAATTCTTATATGAATTTTCCCTCTTATTTGTCATTTCAAAGTTAATCTGTTTTATATTCAGAGATGATGCCCAGGAGGATGCTAAAATCGTACTGTCTTTGTGTTTCAATTAATGCAATTTTAATGTTACAAGTAAAAGCTATTATGAAGACTTCACAGATGTGTTATAAAAAATTCTGAACTGATTAGCAATAAACTCAATAAATTCTAGGTTTTTATGTGCAAATTAAGGCTAACTTTTAGAAAGTTGTTTTTCTAACTTGTAAATGAGTCTTGGGTATACATGTGGCCAGGGACTGTGTAACTGCAGATGGTTATGTGTGTGTGTTTTAAAACCATGGTCTTTTAACCAGTAATAGTTTACAAGCATCTATTGAGCATCTTCTGTATTCCTGCAAACAGCCAAAGGCTTTGATGCTTATAATCTATTGGAGGAAACATAGAAGTGAACAAAGTGGAGTGGTACATGTTAATTTTCTTAGATTATTGGTAAAATAATATTACCCAGTACTATTTGGATGTCAAAAATTATTAACAGTAGTTTTGATAGATATCAGAACATTGACTAACTTTGATTAAACCGAGCGATTTGTAGAAAGTAAGATGATCTCCATTCTTGTCTATCTGTAAATTTGCAGAAGAATCTTAGAACTTTAAGGCATTTCAAAAGTATACTTCCACCACCATGTTGAGCAATAGTCTCTGTAGCTGTCACAGATAGTCCATGGGCTTAGCTTAGGGCCTTGTAGGGGTCAGATCCACAGATACCTACTGATAAGGTCAAAGGTTACACTTATTCAGTAGTTAAGAGTTCAGTGGTTAGGAGTCCTAGATCAGAAAATGAGCTGCTGTTCTTGGTCTTTTATAGACCTCAGTGTGCATTTAAACAGAGATAGCAGTGTTCTAATCCCAAGGGCAGAGTGAGCTCAGCTTTGATTGACAAAATTATTCATTCATTTTGAGAAATAATCCCCTCCTTATCTTATCCACTTTGAAGTCCATCTTGATTTTTTATTCTCTTCTGTGGCCATTGGATATATCAACTGCCACCATAATCTGTTCAAAGGTGATACGCTTCTACTGCTAGGTTACAGGTGGCCCACCTCAGATCTGTTACATCCTGCACACTGGGACTGCTTGTGAGCAGAGTGGAAGGCGTTTCTGTGAGCACCACAGCACTACTAAACACGAGAAGGAGTGCTGGGCTTTTGTTGGACATCATTCATTAAGTCTAATGGACTCCCTGAGTGCCTGTCACATGCCTAGAGAGACATGGTACCTCCCTTCACAGAATGCAGTCTAGCACATTGTTTCTCAGCCACTCACACTATTTCTTCAGTGGTTCAGGCTTAGGTCCAAACCCTGCTGGCCCTTTGGGTCTCAGCTTTAATGGTCTTCCAGGAAGCCCTGCCTGCCCCTGAGACCAGGTCATGGGTGACTCTTAAACAGCTCCTATTGAGCTCCACAGCAGTGTCTCTCGTCACAGTTAATGTGGAACGTACTCATATGATGTCTCTTTGCTGTTAGAATGTAAGCTCCGGAAGGACAGCACAGTCACTAACTTATACTTGGTACTTAACAGATTTTTTAAAATCATGAATGAGGAATGGGAAAATAGAGTTACTAGTGTCTTGAGATAGTGGCATCACTGTACTGGAGTTAGTTCACACTGTTAGCAATGAGGCTTGGAGGGTGGGCCTTAAGGGCTTTGTGGATAAGTAGATCTGATTAAAGCTATCAGACTTAGTAGAGTAAGTCCAAATTGATTCCTCTCTTCTTTTGTTCATGCTAAGTAAAAAAATTAATGAGTGTTGTTACCTGTAAGAAAGAAGAAACAGGAGACAAAGAGACTTTTCTAGTCTAATAATTAATGAAATTATATGGTATTCATTGTGGGTGTGATTTCAATTCAGTAAATGGAGACACCTGATGAAGAAAATGGGGCTTGAGTTAGCTCTTGAAATAAGAATAATAATTATGGTGGTGGTAATTGCCAGTGCCTGTAGCACGGGTTATGTGCCAGTCCTTCTGTTTGCACTTAGTATTATTATTTCTGCACAAGTGGGGAAATGGAGATGCAGAGAAATCACAGAGTGAATAAGTGCTAGAGCCAGTACTTAACTATAGTAGTATCTGAAGAGGGAAGGAGAGAGATCATTTCAGGTACAAAAATTCCATAGAGAACTCAGATTTAAGCAACCATTAATCTATTTCAACACAACTTTACATTTAAAGAATCCTAGATAACAAAAACAATCACCTGCTGTTGGAAATACTTGTTTTAGTTCTCTTTGGATTATGTGTGTTCCTCTTCTAAAAGACAAGAATGCAGGTAAATTCATAGGGATGAATGAGTCAGATTACTCTAGTGAAAGTAGCAGATAAGATGCATATGATTGTAGTTTAGTTAGGTAGGATGAAGTAGATGGCCTTGAAAGCCATATAGAGGAGTTTAGAACTGAGACAGGAAGCTGTTGTACCTTCTTGGGAAAATGAGCAAGACCTATAAAAGCGATATTCATGCTAAATCTAGCAATTGCATTCAAATCAGTGTAGAAATGGATAGACTAGATCAGAGTTTGTTAAATGTTTTCTGTAAAGGGACAGATAGTATTTTAGGCTTAAGATGTTTAGGCCATAAAACCTGTCACAACTACTCAACTCTTCTTTGTATTGTGAAAGCAGCCTTAGACAACATGTTGTTTTTGAAAAGAGCTGTCCCTAAGTACTGATGAGCAATTCCATATAGAACCAAAGTTTAGACTTCCCTCCCAGCCAGCCTCCTGTATAGAAGCAATGCAGACTGAGCCTTTTTCTTGGGACTCTAAGGAGTCCTCTGGTTCCGTGGCCCCTTCTCTTCCCCCCCCCTCTATGTTGTGTTGGTGTACACTGTCTAGTTTTGTTAGCAGGAAGGCAAGTGTTGTCCTTTACTGCCAAGTCCCACATTCACAAGACCCCTAGGGCTTTGGGTTTATCGGTTGCTGTCCTATCAGCCCTGTCTTTCTTTGAGACTTGCCTTGTGCTTTTCTCTAATTGATACACCATTTGGAACTTTGATCCACTTCCAAATGGCTCAGTTCATATTCTTTGCTTCGAGAATTTCTGCTTAACTAAGATTTTGATAAAATTTTATAAAATTCCCAAATGTACTCAGCTTTAAGCATTCTACTCAGCATATTTTTATAGCACTTTTTTTTTTTTAAGCAATTGAAATTCTTGAAAACTGCTGTGATATGATTCCCTGGCCAAATTTTAATCATCCTTTTAATGACAGCATGACTTGTGATGATTACCTTGTCATTACAGCTGTATATAAAGTTTTAATGAGAAATAATTTTGTGTCAGAAATATATGATAATGAAGTCTGAATAAAAGTCTTTAATACTGAAAGTATTTTTAATACTAAAAATACTATTAGTTTTTAATTGAAATTTATAATAAAATTAGATCTTAGGAAAAGCTTATTTTTCAAATAAACTTCCAAAACAAATAAAGGTATTTAATTAGTCTTTGTTATTTCTAGGGGTATTGAATGGACAAGTTTGACAGGTTTTCTTTCTTTTGCTACCTCAACACCAAACAATATGGGATTAGTGAGAAATGAACTTCAGCTGGTTGATCTTCCAACAGGTTTGTATGTTTAGACTGTTAAAAGATTCACCATTGTTTGTCATATTGGTTAAAGATGATGCTATTTATAGAACATGTTCCAGAATATTTTCTTTCACTTAGGAATTTTTTATTATATTTTATGTTTATATCTCCATTCTTTTGTTTTGTAATAATTGCCCCAGAAAAACCTCATTACTGTTTTTAGGGAAACATTGTTAACACAAATACATGATAAAATGGAATAACATTAGCCTAAACAGACACATTCATTTAAAAAAAAAAAAAAAAGGTTACCCAATCTATTGAAGTACAACGTTATATATAACTAAAATATCAATTTTAAAATAACTATTTATAGTTAGACTTTTAGCTTCTCTACTTAGAGTTTGGGCCTTCAGTGACTCAGAAGGCTGAAGGAGGAGGATAGCAAGTTGGAGGCCACCCTCAGCATCACAGCCAAGCCCTCAGCAACTTATCAAGACCCTGTCTCAAAATAAAAAATAAAAAGGACTGGGGTGTAGCTCAGTGGTAAAGTGCCCCTGACTTCAATTCCTCCCCCTCTTCGCCCCCAAAAAACATCTGGGCCTTTGTAGGAAACCCTTTAAAAACCTTATAGATTAAGAATGTTTTTCATATTTTTAAATTATGTGGTTTTTTTTAGATATACATGACAGTAGAGTGTATTTAGACATACTATACACACATGGAGTGTAAATTATTCTAGTTCAGATCTCATTCTTGTTGTACATGATGTGGAGTTTCACTGGTTGTATGTTCATATATAAACATAGGAAAGTTATGTCTGATTCACTCTACTGTCTTTCCTATTCTCATCCCCCCCCCTTACCTTCATTCTAATCCAGTGAACTTCTCTTCTTCCCTTCCCCAAGGATAGTTTTTAAATGCTAAAATATAGAACTTTTGATAGTCTCTGGCCGACTGAATGGAAAACTCAATGGGTAGTTTGAAGACTTTATAATAGAAAACATTTCAGTAAACTAACTTTTTCAGAATTATTTAAAACAACCCAATGAGTTTCAAAATAAAGAAATTGAAAATATGAAGAGTTAAAAGTTTCATCATTTTATAACATGGAATGTGATTTTGAGTAGGTTTTTTAAATAAGGACATATATATGTGTGTATACATATATATATGTAATGTCACATACATGATTGCCTTCATATATTCTCAATATGTATTTCCAAGTTCTCAAAGATATAGTTGTTCTTAACTCAAAGAATTAGCCCCACCTTTTCCAGTGTAATCTCAAGAAGTGACCTGCCCGGTGACCTTCAGCCCCCAGCTTCCTGATTGCCAGTGCCCTGCTACTGGCTCGCTGTCTAGTAATATAGTATCCCAGGAATGAAATGCCATTTTCTGAACACAAAAAACAACAACAAAAACTCCTTGTTTGTTTTTTTCCAATGGGATTAAGTCAAGACTGTTAAGTAACTAAAAATTTGCCTTTTGAGGAATGAATGCCTACAGTAATAGTTACTGACTTCACAGCCTATAGTCTCCTCTTCTAAGGAGGGCAGCAGACTAGCAGTCAGAAAAGGACAGGTTTTGTGAGGTACAATAATAGCATAGTGAGATTCTTGATGGCCTTTAGCAGGGAGGCATTCAGCATCTTTGAATTTATTACGTTTTCTTTTGTTCAATGTAAGCAAAATTTAAGAAAAGGTATTAAAATGTTTATTCAGACATGAATTAAAATTTGTGTATTTTTTATTCACAGAGATTTGCCTTCTTCTAGCAGTTAACTAATTCTTGTACAGCATACATAAGCACTGTAGTTATAGTTCCCTAGCTTCCATATATAGAGATGTTTTGGTAGGAACATGTTCAAAATACTTTATTTTGCATATGGAACAAGAAATATACAATACTTGTTTCAAGAGACTTTTCCCTACTATTTAATATTTGGAAACCTGGGAAGATTTTATAGTACTTTAAGTATACAAGTAGTTTTTACAATTGCTTGATCATAGATGCCTTAAAATTTTAGAAAATGGTATTTAATAAACTTTATAACAAATGAAAATGTCTTTTTATAAAATAGATATTTAAGTATAAGTGATAGGTCATTGATGATTATAGTATTTTGAGACTTGAATTTAATTATTAGAAATAGCTTGAAAGTAAATAGAAGAATGAACAGGAGGGTAGAGGATAGGAAAGATTAGATGACATCAGTATGGCTTCTTATTTCTTACATGTTTTTGGTGCTTTTTCACATTTTCTTTAATATTTGCAATTAAAGGAAGGAGCATTGCTTTTCGTGGTGAACGAGGGAGTGATGAATCGCCCATCGAAATGATTAAAGTATCTCATTTGAAGTAAGTGTCAACCTGAAGAAATCTGTGATGTTATCTAATGGAATCTTACAGATTTGTTAAAAGATTTTTAAGAAAGTGAGAGTATACTAAAATACATATAAAATATCTTAGTGATAACAAATGGTGAAGTACAGCCACATCAAAGAAAATATTTTAGCCATCAAATTAACTTGCTATCCCTTTTAATTCCCCACTTCTAAAAAGGTGAAGTAATTTTGGGGAATCTTAACATGTCATTAGATTAATAAAACCAGTGGCCTGGCCTGCTTTTGTTCTGTGATAGCTGTATTGATATAAATGTGCTTTACCCATTAAAAAAACTAATTTTTTTATCTTAGGAAATTCTTGTGTACTTCCACTAAGCTTGGGGCTATTGGTGAAAGAACTCATTTTCTTTATGATGTAGACCCATTTACCTCCATCAATTTTTTGAATTTTTGTTCCACGTAAAGCAGGATTATTAAAAATAGAAACTGAATGAAAGTCAGTCAGAAGAACAAAGTAAGCTTCCTAATAGTTTTCAAAATTGGTTTAGCTTTCGTAGGATCTGTGCATTTCCTTATAAATTTTAGAGTCAGTTTATCCAGTTTTACCAAAAAATCTTTCTGTGATTTTGATTGAGATTGCATTGAATCCATATATCAGAGTAAGAAGAGTTGACATTTTGACAAGTTTTGCAATTCATGAACACTGTATTTGTTTTCACTTACTTAAGTTGACTTTAGTAATATTTTGTAGTTTTCAGTGTATAAGTCTCAATGTATTATTTAATTTTTTATTTTCTCTTTGATGTTGTTATAAATGGAATTATTTTCTTTAATTTCAATTTCCAATTATTATTTGTATACTGAAATAGCTTATCATATTGTCCAAGTGCCTGTGACCATGCTGAGCTTATTTATTAGTTCTGAGAGCATTTTTATTTGTCCTTTAGGATTTTCTACATAAACAATCTTGTTATTTGCTAATAAAGACACTTTTTTTTTTTTTGGTACTGGGGATTGAATCTAGGGGTGCTTGATCACTGAGCTGCATCCCCAGCCCTTGTTATATTTTATTTAGAGACAAGATCTGGCTAAGTTGTTTAGAGCTCACTAAGTTGCTGAGGCTGGCTTTGAATTTACAATCCTCCTGCCTTAGCCTCCTGAGCCACTGGGGTTACAGTTTTGCACCACTTCACCTGGCAAGACACTTTTACATATTTCTTTCCAGTCTGTAGGCTTTTTATTTCTTGCTTCGTCACACTGATAGAGGGCTTCCAGTAAATGTTGAATAGAAGTGGTGAGAGAGCTCTGTTCTAAGATCTTAAATCCTGGAAATTTTAATATAAGCATTTAATGCTATATAAACAATATTTTTTTCCTGTAACCTATAATTTTTTGAAATGTTGTGTTTTCATTTTAATTCATTTCATAATGTTTTAACATTTCGATGGAGGTATTCATAGGTGCATATTTAAACTTTGAACTATTTGTGTATTTTTCCCAGATACATCTTGTTGTTGTTTCCTAGTTTCTGTTGTGGCCAGAGAACATGTTTTATTTTATTTCACTATTTTTAAATTTAATGTGATTTGTTTAATGATTCAGAATATGGTCTACCTTAGTAAATGTTCCATGTGCAAACTTGAAAAAGTGTTGATTAGAATATTCCATATCATGTCTAGCTGGCCGATACTGTTATTCAAGTCTCCTATATTCTTACTGATTTTCTGCCTGTTTATTCTGTGAAGGACTGAGAGTGTTGAAATTTTTAACTTTAGTTATAAATTTATTTTTCTTTTGAAGAACTACTTGCTTTGGCTATTTTGAAGCTATTATAGATAAATACATGTTTATAACCTTTTGATTTGTTGATTTCTTTATTATTGTGATGAGTATCTTGTCTTTGGCACTATTATTTGTTTGGAAATAAGTCTGATTTGTCTGCTATTAGGATCCCCACTCCAGCTTTCTCTTGGTTAGTGTTTGCATGGTATGTAGTTTTCCATCTTTACACTTATAATCTACCTTTGTCTTTATATTTAAAGTTTGTTTCTTACAGACAGCATGTAATTGGGGCTTGTTTTCTATTTTTCCTGACAATCTCAGCCTTCTCATTTCAATATTTAAATAATTCATACATAGTGTATGAATTATCAATATGGCTTGTGTTTAAATCTACCATATTGCTAGTTTTTTGTATTTTTTCATTTTAAATGAATTAGTAAAGATTTGTTAGTTTATTTAGTTTAATCTTTAATACATAAAACATCATTTGGTCTAATGCACATAAACAAAAGTTCTTTAGAGGTGTTCAATAAGCATACAAAGGAGCACCAAGACTAAAACATGTTGAGAATTGCTTGTACTGATAGGAATCCAGTCTCTTCTGTTTTCACTCTCATTCTAAACATTGAGCTAAATTCATACATCTAAAAAAACACTGACCACAGTTTCCCTGCTTTAAAACATCAGTGTGATTAACTCTGTCTAGAATAGGGGGCATCCTTTATAACCTAGTGGCATTTAAGGTCTTTAATAATGTGAACCAAAATTTACATTTCTGTCCTCTTTTTTTACGATCTTTCCAACGTACTCTGCATTTAAGGCAGCATGTTTCCCAGTACACACTCCTTTCCTGTTGTCATTTGTCACATCTATAACTCTATCTAGAAGACCACTTCCCTATTGTCAGAATTAATCTCCTCTTTCATAGTGGATCTTCTTAGCAGGTACCTCATTGTTTAATATTAGTATTTTATAGACGTGCCATTATGTTAGACATAATAAGCAGCATACTGTATTTATGTAATCTATCATGGTGTTTACTGTCCTTATTTCTTTAATCCATCTAGCATTTTGTGAGGTAGGTATAGTTGGTATTATTAACACTATTTTAAAGATAGAATAAAACTCAAAAAGGTTGTGTGGCTTGTCTGCAGCCCTATAATTATCAAGTTGTAGACATGACTTCAAGCGGAAGACGGAGTCCTTTGATATACTGTGTACAGGGATCTTCCTACTCTGTCCCATTTCTTCCATGGAAGCCATCATTTGTGGATAATAGTTCAGTTCCTCACAGTGGTTACTGAGGTATCAATTCACCTTTGTTGAATTGCTTTTGCTGACTTCATTCTATACTTGGCTTGACAGAATGAATAAAGTGACATTTGTTGCATACTTACTGTGGTGAGATGATAGAAACTTTTTATTATTTTAACTGTTATCACAACCTGCATACTAATTCTTTGAGGTTGGTGGTAGTGTTCCCGTGGCAGAAGTGAGGAATAGAGCTTCAGGAGGGTTGTTTAGAACATAGGCCACGCTTTCTTCTGAGGTAGCCTCCTTGCCTAATTTGAAGGTGTGTGTAACTATCAAAGGTCATTTCAGAGCTGCACCTTCTTAAGCTGTTAATCATGGGGGCCGACTGTTAGTTTAAACCCTTGTGCTTCAAATGTGTCATCTGAGCTTTCTGATTTACTGCACTTTTTATTTGTACTAATTCATGAAGAAATTTTTGCAAAAGGAGCTTATTTAGTAATTTTGTTTATTTTTTATATTTTGTTCATTTTAGGCAGTATTTGGCAGTCGTATTCAAAGATAAACCACTGGAATTATGGGATGTTAGGACTTGTACCCTTCTTAGAGAAATGTCCAAAAATTTTCCTGCAATAACAGCTTTGGTAAGTTATAGTTTAAAAACTAGTTAATTTACACATATATATTTGTGGTGTGCTTTTTTCTTTAGCTTAAATTGCCATCATTACTGCCATGTGTTTTCTTGTTAAAAGTTGTTGTTGAGGGAAGATGATCTCATTAATAATTGGAGATAACTTTTTTTCTAGGAAGGGTTCATTTAATATTACATTAGTGCAATTCCAGTTGGATATTTTGAGAAACATGGTAAAGCAGAAGAAAGGTTCTAAGTAGTTAAGTCATTCTTGAAAAAAGAGGAATAAATGTGGGAGGCATGGGCCCATACTCCCTGATATTAATACATATGATAAAACTATGGAAGTAAAATCAATGTCATACATACGGACACAAGAACAGGAAATGGACCGACATAACAAAAAGCCCAGGAACAGACCTGTGAACACTCAGTTGCCGAATGCACAGTGAAGCAGCACACAAAGCAGAGGATGGACGGACTATAGGAAGCTGTGCTGGGGAACCTGGCTCACCCTGTGAGGAAAAACAAAACTACTGTTAAAATGCCATATACAAGAGGGGTCTTCATGGGATTAAAGACCTATGTGTAAAAACGGAAAGCTATAAAAGTAATATAGCTAAGTACAAAAGAATATTTTTGTGAATGGGGGCAAGAGAGTACATTAGAAACCCAAACTAGAAAAAAAACACTAATGAATTTAACTTCATCCCAATTAATGCTGTTTGATGACGGATACCATTGTCAAATGAGAAATGTTCCTATTTCTGAAATTAACTAGGACTCCTACAAATCAACAATGAAGAAACAGGAATCCCAGTGGGAAAATGGACAAAGTGTGTAAACATTTAATATATGGCAGAGAAACACAAAAGGCCAATAAGCACGTAAAAAAGTTTAAGCTCCTTGGACATGGCAGTGCATGCCTGTAAACCCGGTGACTTGGGAATCTGAAACAGGAAGATTGCAAGTTTGAGGCAGCTTCTGCAACTTATTGAAACCTGTTTTAAAATATAAAGGACTGAGGGTGTGGCTCAGTGGTAGGGACCCTCTGGGCTCAGTCCCCAGTGCTGTCAAAAAAAATTCAAACTCATTGGTTTTCAGAAATGCACAAAGGAAAATAACCATGATATACCTTTTAGACTAACAAAAATTGGAAAACCAGATAATGTGAACTATGAGTGAGATACAGAGGGTAGGATCCTTGAGCACTGAGCATTGGGCACAGGCGACCTCTGTGCTGCAGGTGCTGAGCCCATGATCATAAATGAACTTTTTAATAAGTATTTTGACTGCAGTGTCATTTGTCATGATGGGAGTTTGGAGGCAATCTGGTGTTTGCTGAGAGAACAGACAGATTAAAACTATGTGAATGCCTGTGGAGTGTTATCTACTGTGCAGAACCAATAGGGAGATCACTTAAAATACATTAAAAATAATGAAAAGAGGAAGAAACAATGCTGTATAACAGTGCTACTTATGTAAACTATAAATGCAATTGTGTAAAATAACCGCTTGTTAGGAACTTTTACAAATGAGAGGATATTGAAGTAAATACATTGGAATTGGTGGGGATATAAAAGAGAAGTTCTAGGCCTGATAATGGGCATGATTCTTACCCTGTGCTGGTAAGGGGTAGGCTGGGAAGTTGAGGAATAGGAGATGCCATAATTGAATTCATTCTTTTCATTTTGTAAAAGAGAAAGAGTAGCCATTAAGCTTTTCTACCTTATGCTCTAATTAAAATGCATTCATTCAGCCTTTCTATAAATAGGTACAATCTGAAGAACAATTCACATGCAGTAATAGTAAGTGGTGCTGGCCAGTGGGGAGTGTGCCCAGATATTCTGGAAGGATGCTTTGGCAGAGGAGACCTGGCACTTCTGGGTTTATGTGTCTTTGCTTCACAGGAGTGGTCACCATCGCACAACCTGAAGAGCCTGAAGAAGAAACAGCTTGCTACTCGAGAGGCCATGGCCCGCCAGACTGTGGTGTCGGACACAGAGCTGAGTATTGTTGAGTCCTCTGTGATCAGGTACAGTTTGCCATTTCCTTCTGGTGTCATGCTCTCAGTGTTGTGGCTGTAAAGTTGACAAGTGTCATCCAAAGGCGTCTGCCATAGTAGGTTGGACTTTGTTTTTTTAACATACTTGGTTTCCTATTTCAGTACATAACCGAAATCTGAAAAGTTAATTTTGTATTACTTAGTGCATTCAGTAACATGTAGTACTCTTCACCCATCAGTATCTTTTAGTGCCCTTCTGTCCCCTTCACTTCAGTCCCCAAAATTCAAATGAATACAGCATAAACATAGAGATAGCTCATATTATTTCTGCACACCACAGAAAATGTTTTGGAAATTCTAAATTTTTATATCATCCCCATCCATACCATTTTAAAAATAAAAAGTTTCAGAGACCATAAGAGGCCAGTGGAACACCACTCTTCTGTTGAGTAGTGCGACCAAAAAAAAAAAAAGTTTGTGTTAAGTTTATACTATTGTTTTCCCCCGTACTAGGTAAACTTTCTCCCATGATGTCAATGTTTGGAAGTGATTCATATTTTTACTTTGTTATCTAGTCAAGATTCACTTTAGACTTTTTAAATGGTTTTAGACCTCCTGTTAATGCATCTGAACTGTGGGCAAGTTAGTTAATGATGAGTGTCATGCTAAGGAAAAAAATATCTTTACCTTATTTTTCTCTATCACAAAGCTTGTTGCAGGAGGCAGAAAGTAAATCTGAACTCAGTCAGAACATCTCTGCTCGGGAGCATTTTGTATTTACCGATAATGATGGCCAAGTTTATCATCTCACTGTTGAAGGAAACTCTGTGAAAGATAGTGCTCGGATTCCACCAGATGTGAGTCTAACCCTTGATTAAACCCCCATCACAGTTCTTATCAAAGATTTTGTTGATTCATAGTCAGTGAAGGCATAGTTAAATTGGAAAACTTCTTCAAAAAAACTTCATATAAATAAATTTTACTGTTTAAGAACACATTACCACTGATTAAAATTGTCCCATACTGCTAGAGAATGACATTGTAACTGTTTGATCAAATATTTGCCATGCACTGCTCATCGTTATCTCTACAATAATTGGTGTGGAATTATCTCTATTTTATCCATAATGAAACTGAAAGAGAATTAGTAACTTTCCCAAAGTTACCTGGCTTAGTTATGTGACAGAATGGTGTTTGAAATGCAGATGTAACTTCATCATCTGTTTATTTCCATTTCAGGAATTTCCCTGACAGGTTTGACTTACAGTCTAGTATTTTTGGATAATAGGAATCAGACTGTAAAAATAGTACTAATATTTACATCTATATTGATAGATGTATACCCCACCACCACCTTTTTTTGGCCTTGTAGAATCCTTTGACTCTGGTTTTATAGTCACCATGCATTTCACAGGTTGTTTTTTTTTTGTTTGTTTGGTTGGTTTTTTGTTTTAATTTTCTTACTTGTAGATGGACACAATACCTTTATTTTGTTTTATTTGTTTTTTTTTTAATATGGTGCTGAAGATCGAACCCAGTGCCTCACACGTGCGAGGCAAATGCTCTACCACTGAGCCACAACCCCAGCCCTCACAGGTTGTTTTTAACAGATGGATTAAAAAAAATGTTTTTGTTAACTAATACAAACTACTAGAATGGTTAAATGGAGGCATGAGAAGATTTTTTTAAATCACCATGTACTTAAAGTTGTAAAAAAAAAAAAAAGAAAATCCATTTACTTAAAGTTGCCATCTAAAAATGGGATGTTCTGGTGAAAGGCCAACTCCCTCATCAGGCTCAAGGTTTCCTGAGGTTACAGTCAAGATGTTGGCCAGGGCTGCAGTTATTTCAACTATAGTGGGCAGACAAATCCACTTCCAAGATGGCTCATTCAATAGCTATTACAAAATGCTGGCTATTGGTAAGAGGCCTCAGTTCTTCCTCATGGGGCCCTCTCTGCAGGGCTACTGAGTCTCTCCATGACCGCTGGCTTCTGCCAGAGTGAGTGATCCAGGAGAGAACAAGAAGGAAGCCACAGTATTTTTTAAATGACCTACTTTCAGAAGTCACACTGTCATTTCCATTGTATGCCATTTATTCTCAGATCAACCCTTCTCCTTGTGGAAGGTGACTACCAAGGGCCATGAATACCAAAAGGCAGATTCAATGGGGACCTCCTAGAAACTGGCTACCAATCTTCCATATTAACAAATGTAGAGGAATTGAGGATAGCCCCTAAAAAACAAACAAAAAACTTACATGATTTCTAAAATTGAAGCTAACATTTGAGAGAGTGCTTTTCAAATTGTAATTTGGTATTTATTATTGTATAGAATAAATCACACCTGAAACTTAATAGTACCTAATATTGCCAGACATATTCAGGATTTTGAAAGGATAAAAGTAATCATGCAAAAGTGGAAGTTTGATATTTGGTAATTATGATAGGAAAGAAATTTAAATGAAAAACTATTGTTAGAATCGAGACATAGACTTTCAGCATAATGTAGCTATCCTTTCAAAAGTCACAGTTTGCTTTCTTAGCACTCTATATAGCTCTTCTTCAGAACCCCAGAGAAAGCACCATCTGAGCTCTTCCAGTTCCATGCACAGACAGCTCAGTCTCTTTGTTTTCTAATCATTGCACTTTGAGAGTAAAATGTAGAAACTCTTTAGTAATTTTTGAGATGCCATTCTCCCTAACCCATCCTCCACAAAAATTTTAAATACTTGGATATTAGACACAAGTGTTACATTTTTTAAGTGCTTTTTTCAGAATTATCATTGCATCTCACAGCTTTTAGGATCCCACCTCTTTGTGGAGGCCTGAGTCAGTATATAGCAAGTCTCTGTTCTGCCAGACTCTTTATTTTCCAGCAAGATATAACTCCCTGAAGGAAGGACCAGCTTAATGAGAATACAGTCTTCAATGAAATTAGTGAATATTTTAGAGCAGATTGGTTTTAGGGGAAGGAAATTGACACCCATATAGTATGTGAGAAATTGATTTGGATTCATTATTTTTACTTTCTGGAGTTGTTTTCCAATGACTGATGTAGAATGCAGGCTAAGGTTTTGTTTGTTTTAATCCAATATTTATATTAATCTTCTCTCAAATGTAAAGTATTTAACATTCATTTTGAGTTGAAACTTTTCCTCTGGATTTTGGCCCTGAAACTGTAGAGTATATAAAATGATAAAAGGAAGGAGAAAGCTTGACGTATTTTACATAGTGTGTATGTGGAAAATTCTGTAATTGTGCTTATTTAGAAAACTGGAACAGATGAGTGAATATCTGCCTTGTACCATCCTTACTTGTGATCACTGAATGTCCCATCTCACAGGTAGGCAGCATAGCAGTATCAAGTAGTGTGCTCTCTTGAGGTTTGGGATTATTTAGCACCACAAAGCAGGTGTTCAGCCCTTCTCCAGGCCCCTCTGCACCTCCACGTGCTTCTGTCCCATGTGCACTAAGGTGGACAGGTCTGGAGAGTCCCTGCAGTTGTATTAGTACATCACCATGAACTCAAGTATAATGAACTTGAAGTGTAATGTTCTACTTTTTTAAAGTTAAAGGCAGATTCTTAAACAATATGTTAGTATGTATGGTCAAGAAAATAGAAATAAGATTTGAGAACATTGTATTTTACTATGCAGAATTTCATTTACTTAATATAAATAAGATTCTTTCTTATTGAACTCATTATAATATTAATTTTTAACCCAGCTTTTCCTTTGGTTCTGGACTGCCAGTAGGATTTATGCAGTGTTTGGTGTGGGTGGCAATGTCTGTTAACAGTCAGTTTGTCAAACATTGCACTTCCCTGCTGCTAGCCATTAGACATCATGTGAATTTTTATATTTTACTATAAATGTAAAACCAAGATTTCTTTTAATAAATAGAGAAGCAGTTGAATAGTAATAGTACTTAGTAGTTAGTATCTATCGAGTGTTTATAGTGTGGCAGACATGGCTTTTGTACCTTTATAAATTTGTTAATGCTAAGGAACATCTTCTCAAGTTTCATGAGCTTACCCTACTCTGTTAGAGGTAAACCCCAGACACAGAAAGGTTAAATAAATATGCCCCAAGTCCATGCCAATTTAAGTGTTTAGTAAAGCTAGTATTCGAGCCCAGGCTGGCTGAGTCTAGTGCTCAGGCTGCTAAGCTGTGTGCAGTACCACTCTGTACATCTGTGGGAACTGAGTTCTCTTCCTCCCAGTTAAATTTATTACAGTCTTGTTTCATCCTTATAATTATACTGCTGTTTGTAGCTTCTTTGTAAAACTCCCTGTCAATGAATACCTTTAATAAACAGAATCTTTTCACCTTCTTTATTCAAGAAATTCCAAACAATATCAGTAAAGTTCTGGGTCTTCTTTTTCAACAGAAAAATAAATGCACAATTCTTAGGATGAATTTATTTATCCTTTTGAGGTGAGAAATAAGTTAGAATCAGTTCTCTGGAAAAGCTTTCCTTTACTTTCTTCATATAGCTTGCTTCCTTCTAAGGTATTTCTCCCTCAAAAGGCATCTGTTCTCTATTGATCTACCCAGAAAACTTACTTATGTATGTTTTCTTTGCTGCTGTTTTCTAGGGAAGTATGGGTAGTATTACCTGCATTGCTTGGAAAGGAGATACATTGGTACTTGGAGACATGGATGGAAATTTAAATTTTTGGGATTTGAAAGGCAGAGTATCGAGGTATGAGCCAAGAATGGAATCTTTGTTTAGGAAAAAAGAGAGAGAGGGAGGGAGGGAGGGAGGGAATGAAGGAAGGAAAGAAAAAAGAAATGGTAATAGTAAGCTCTTGGTGTGGTTCCATTGGAGGCCTGTGACTTAGAAGTAGAACCAATAAACATGGCCAAGTGAAGCTTGAAGCCTTAGATCCAAAGCCTTGTCACCTGCACTTGGGAAGAAGGGCTTCAAGCCAAGCTCTGGATCATTCACAGTAGACCCTAAACCTGCAGATGGCCCAGGCAGAAGCACCTGGTGATGGTCAGGCCTTCCTGTCAAATGCAGACCCCACCCCAGAATATAAAGTTGTTCTCCTGTCATCAGACCTCATCAGAAACAGAGCTAGAAAGACGTACTGGACAGTCCCTGGTGACTAGATATTACTGTTCATTGTATTAGTGTGTTTGTTTGTTTGCTTGTGTTTAGAGGAATACCTACACATCGGAGTTGGGTGAGGAAGATTCGTTTTGCCCCTGGCAAAGGAAACCAAAAATTAATAGCAATGTACAATGATGGTGCTGAAGTGTGGGATACTAAAGAGGTAGGTAGCCCCATGAGGGCAAAACATAAATAAGGCTACCAGTCACGAGAGCTGGCTTTGTTTTTCCTGTTCTCCTGACTTAGAGAAACTGTGTAAGAGGTGTGTCAAGCTTTTCATAACAGATTAGTTTCTTCTTTGTAACATTTTTACTTTTACAGTATTTGTTTTAAAAGTGACAGCTTCACAGATCATGTTTTAATGTTATTGCAATTGAGACCTTTAAAGTATAGGCTGCAGTGGACGATAGGCCAGGAGAAGCTGCTGAGTTCTGCCCTTGCTCAGGGCCTCTGCCACACAATACTGTCTTCCCTGATCATTTAATCTAGAATAATACATGCTTTATTTTCTTTCTGATAGTGATGACAGCGTTCACTCTTGCAGGTTCAGATGGTGAGCAGTTTAAGAAGTGGAAGAAATGTGACCTTTCGGATATTGGACGTGGACTGGTGCACATCAGATAAAGTGATCTTGGCATCTGATGATGGCTGCATCCGAGTCCTAGAGATGTCTATGAAGTCTACATGTTTTAGAATGGATGAACAGGAGTTAACCGGTATGGAATTCTCACGGATGGATACTGAAACCAGTAGTTTTGCCACAAGCTGCTGTCATCTAAAGAGAGAGCTGCTGCTTTTTCATTTCAGTCTCATTTTCCAGAAGTCTTGAGTATAAGAAAATAAATGACTTTAATATTGAGATTTATGACTGCTGAGATGCTGTGCTCATGGTAGCTGCAGGTGTCAGTCATTCCCAACTCAGGTTTCCTAAGCATCCCTTTCTGACCCATTTTTGTGTGGTTTGTTTACAAGACAGAGTATTGTCTACATTATCGTGGCTTACTCAGAATTTAGAAGGACTCGTCAGAGGAGATGAACCTAGTGATAAGACTGCTGGCTTCTTAATAATGACAGATTTTAAAGGCAGCTTTTGTCTTAGGAAGTGCAGTGTTCATCCTTGGAAGATACTTGTGGAAGGAAACAGTTCCTGTGATCCTAATTGGAGCAGAGCAGGAACTTTCTGCATTGAGTATTTTCTTAGCATATCTTTGGTACATACTCCAGACTCTATTATTTATAGGAAATTTCTTGAGAAACTCATTTAGTCGTTACAAACTCAACTCTGGGAAATGTCTGTGCCTTTGCAGTCTGTATTTGGCACTTTCAGAGTCAGTCAGATTCTGAAAACCTGCCCTTTCTCTTTATGTTCAAGCTGGAGGCACTGCCAAGTTCCTGCTGGTGTTGGTTGAGCTGCCTTTAACATGCCTAATTACTAATGAGATATTTTGCATCTTTTTAGCACTAGGTATTCATAATCCAGTGAGTATTTTGCATTTATTGCAAAACAAATTATTGTCTTCTCACTTCAGAGGACAAATTTCAGTGGAGATACTTGAGCTTTATTTGGATTTTGTAAAATTTTCCATTGAAAAGTAATTCTTTCTCAAACATGGCTAAAAATTATCTAATGACTGAATCAATTTTAATTTAGGTAAGATAAACTTTTTATTCATTTTCTTCATCATGTTGGCTATTTTTCAAATGCTCAGTAGCCATGCATGACTATTGGCTGTTGAATTGGATAACACAGTCTGAAGTCTGTATTGGCAACATCATTGATAGATTTAAAGTAATCATGTGTACTCAGCATGAAGGGATCATAAGGGTGAGTTGTAAAAGCCAGTGGCCAGATAAATATAATTATTTTTAATATTTTAAAATCGTGAGCATTGTTGGTATCTGTTTGGCCATTATGTTGAGTCTGTTATTCAAGTAGGACCAGAGTTTAATACCTTATTTCATTTAAAATAAATTTCTTTTCTTTTTTTTTTTTTCTTCTTCTTCTTCTTTTTTTTTTTTTGGTCTAGAGCCTGTGTGGTGTCCATATCTCCTTATTCCAAGGGCCTCCCTTGCCCTGAAAGCCTTCTTACTACACCAGCCTTGGAATGGACGGTATTCTTTGGACATTTCTCATGTGTAAGTTTTTTCATTTTTATTTTTCTTTCATAATATACTTGGAGATTGAAGGACAGCTATGAAAATCAGCCATGGTGTACACCCCAGAGCTGAGAAGGAATGGAGCCTTAAAGTCAGTCAGAAAGAAGGCAGAGACACTAAACATCTCCAGTCTGCCTCCTGTTTCTATCTCTGTGGGGCCTTGTGAAGTGTGGATCAATGTGAAGCTGGAAATACATAGGTTGCTCTTAGGTAGCTGAATGGTCACCCTACAGTCTAAATGTGCACTCCTCATGATGACTAAAAAGATGAGTAAAAAGGACCAATGGAGGATGGGGGATTTGAGGCCAAGCCTGATTCTTTTTAAAAGTAGCATTAGTGGACCTGCTTCAGAGGTATGTCTAGTCTAACATCTACCTCATAGCAAAAAAAAAAAAAAAATTCAGGTACTAGTTATTATTTAAAACTGACTGAACTTCTGCCAGAACTTCTATGGAACACAGGCTGGCATTGGATTAGGGGTTTAAGAACTAACTATCTACTTAGGGAAACGAATGGCCATTCTGTAAAGCAGAAAGAGCAAATTCCTTTATTCATTATAGGTTCCTTATTAAAATGAATTTAAACCTGAAAGTTTTTAGAGTGAGCTGATAAATTTTCCAGTCTCTTGGAAGCCAAAGAGACTGTCTTTATTCATTTTTATGACTCAGTAAGATAAAAACAGATATTAAGATGATTTGTGGGTCCTGAGTACATTGTTGCTATTTTGATCTATAGCCAGGTTTTTAACTAGGCTCTACAAAGAGGTTTTTTTTTTTTCTTCTATATTAAAACAACTTTTATTTTTGGTAAAGAAATAATGCTTGCAAATGGAGAGAAAATGAACTTGCTCAAAATCTCTTTTGTACAGTGATTATCCAGAAAATGAAGAAATAAAGAATCTCCTTCAAGAGCAGTTGAATTCATTGTCTAAGTAAGTGCTATTGTTTTATTAGAAGATAAGAATATGAGAAAGAAAAACACATTAATTGGGGCTTTTAAAAATTTAAGTAATTTCTGTTTTAAAAAATACTTATGGTTCAAGAAGAAACCATTCTATTACTATCCTTGTTCTGTAAGAGAAGGACCTGTTTAATAAATTACAGGGACAGAGCATCTGTTTTTACCAGATTCACAGCTACCAGACTGCTCTAGCCCCACCTCAGGTCAAGACTAGGAGCTGTGTGTCACATCCTTGTGTTTCACCAGCCTCCACCACAAACCCTGTGAAGCTGTGTACCAGAGGATGTACACAGGTGACTCTTGAGTCCCCTTTCCTCATTTAAACTGAGTCCTGTGTCTGGTATTATGTGTGCATAGTTCTGGCTGAGAAATTAATATGTTTCCACAGCTAAGAGTATGTATTGGGAGTAATAGTGCAAAGGAAGTAGAAAACTCCACATGGAGTTCTTGGTAAAATATATTTTTGCAACCTGGATTGCTACATGTAATTATAGTATTTAACAAATTAACCATCCTAGAATGTTTTATTAATAGAAAAGTCAAAATAATTATTTTACTGTTTTCTGTATCCAAAGATCAACATTTAAGTGGGAAACTATAAAGAGTATCTTCCCTCTGATTTATGAATATTCCATATTTTACTTGTTTTAGAAACATTAAGTCATAGAAATACTAGCTATTTTTTCTTTCTTTTTTTTTTAAAGTTATCTTATTTATGTATGTATTTTTGTATGTGGTGCTGAGGATCGAACCCAGTGCCTCCCGCATACAAGGCAAGCGCTCTACCACTGAGCCACAACCCCAGCCCCTGTTTTTTCTTAAATATTTTACTTTTGGAATAGTTTCAAAATAAATTCTGAATGCCATCTTCTCTACAGTATGTACTGTTCCTCATGATTAGCAAAATAATTTAATCAATGAAGTTCTGATTCTGATGGCTGGCAACTGTTCATAGTTTCTGAAGCTCCATGGAACTGGTGCACACCTGTAGGGCTGAGCCCAAGCACCGTGTCCTGCTGGCTCCAAGCCTAGGCCCCCTCACCCCCCTCAGCTTTTGTAATCTCAGCATTGTAGCAAAGTAACTTTGCTTTTGTAAGTTCTAAATACATCCATTGGGTGAAATTTTTCCATCTCAAGAGTATATTGATTTATCGGGTTTCATTTTATGATTCAAAATTTTTGTTTTACCTCCCTGGATTCCTACCTACAGTGACATAAAGAAACTTCTGCTTGATCCAGAATTCACTCTCCTGCAGAGGTGCCTACTTGTTTCAAGGTAACACTCTGAAGTATTCTATGTAAGAGACAGAGAATTTCAAGTTAACTCTTTTCTCTTATCAAAGATTTGTAAAAGTTATGGCCAGATTCTCACATTTTAGAAAAATATGTGAGTTCCTTCTCTGGATTTGACTGTTAATTTTAAGAATAGTAGTATAAGTAGGGGGAAAATCATATTACATTTAAACATGAGATCTAGGCCCTTCTGTATTGAAATGACTTTTTCCTACACACAGCTTTAAAATATGTGTTTTAAAATATCAGATACAGACTGGGTGAGATGGCTCAAGCCTGCAATCCCAGCCATTTGGGAAGCTGAGGTAGGTTCCAAGTTCAAGACCAGCCTCAGCAACTTAGTAAGACCTCAAAAAATAAAAAGCATTGGGGATGTAGCTCAGTGGTCAAGCACCCCTGGCTTCAGTCCCCAGTACCAAAAAAATAAAATATCAGGTACAAACAGAATGTGCTTAAACATACCAATCAATTGTATTCAGAAGCAATAACTTGTACTTTATAACTATACAGTAGAATTGTCACTTACAAAAAAAAAAAGACCTTTCTCTCCATGCTCCAAGAGCAAATAGCAAATTACTTTCACATATAGCCAGTTATCACAGAGGAACTTCTTCCCCCTGTGAAGGTGTAGCCCCCATTGTCTGCAAATCAGATGGACAGTTGGTCTTCACATAGAACAGAGAGATGTTGGGGTCCATAGGTGCCCATGCAGTCAGGCCCCTGTGTTTTGTTGGAAACCCAGTAGCAGAGCTGGAGAACTTGATGCCTCATCCCTGTCCCCTTTCCAGGCTCCACTGCAGTGTCCTGATGGACTTGGAAATGACAGCACTGTATTCACAGGCCTAGACTTGCTGTGTGAGTTGTAACCTTGGTTTCGCTCCTCAGGCTTTATGGTGACGAATCAGAGCTGCACTTTTGGACAGTGGCAGCCCACTACCTGCACAGTCTGTCCCAGGCCAAGTCAGGGAGTACAGTGGTGACCAAGGAAGCCACTCCTCGGGACAAATTGAGCAACCCACTGGATATATGCTATGATATCCTTTGTGAAAATGCCTATTTTCAGGTATTATGTTTTTTAAAATTATTGAACTTTTTAATTTAAATATTTAAGGGTTTTATCTGGATTATTTGTTTCTTTGTAAATAACTTAAACTTGGTAAACTTTAAGTTAAAATTCATATCATAGAAATAAGTTATCTGGCATATTTGCGTAAAAAACGTCTGATTCAGGACTTGCAAAGCTCATAAACACTGCGTTTGTAATAGACATTAAATTTTACTATCAGTCTTAATTTTTTATTTGTCTACAGTATTTTAACTTAGAAGATTCCTTTTGATTCTCATTTCCCTACAAGTTACAAATTGTTTATTTGCCTAGTTTAAATTTACTATTCAAATTATATAGAGATAGCATCATAATTTTGTTGCCCTCCATCAGAATACTTCAGCACATGCAGGGTTTTTTCATCCAGTTCTACATCAAGTGTCTGTAAGCAGCAGACACGCACACCAGTAATAGTACATTTCAACACTTTTTTTTTCAAAATTCTTATTAAATTGTTGAATTTCAGTAAAATTAATTATCTAGTAATCTCATGAATTAAACTATTGTTTCTTAAAATAACCTTTTCAGGTACAGTAAAATTTAAATAACTCAAAAGTTTTTTATAATCCAGTCTCAACTTCCCTGTTTTTCTCCTACTCTAGAAATTTCAACTAGAAAGGGTTAATCTCCAGGAAGTAAAGCGGTCAACTTACGATCACACCAGGAAATGTACAGACCAGCTACTGCTCCTGGGTCAAGTATGTCAGTTTTTATAAATCTTTTCATGCTTCATGAAGTTTCTAATTGATTAGTATTTCAGACCCTTGTGTGTGTGTGTCTCCTTCCCTGTAAATTTTGGCTTCCCCTAAAAATAAAACACGTAGTATTGTGAGAAGGCACAAACGTGGTTAGGCAGCTTGTACTTTGGCTTCCTTGATGGAGGATGCCAGCTCCCATGCATTGTTTGTCGTCTCTGCATCAACTGGCAAGGAGCTGAAAGCATCCTGGTGTTCCACTGTTTTTACATTTACCTTCAAGAAGTAGTGTGGCTCTTCTGTTTAAGTTCTACCTGTGTAAAAAAACATTCAGGAGCATTTTTTGAAAGTGAATGTATTCCTTAATCCATAGACTTTTTTAGTGTTTCACATTATGAATTTTAAAGGCTATACTGGAGGAAAATGTTCTTAATTATAATTAGAAAATTTTCTCTTATTAGACAGATAGAGCGGTACAGTTGCTATTGGAAACAAGTGCAGATAACCAGCATTATTATTGTGACTCATTGAAAGCCTGTTTGGTCACCACTGTCACCTCATCAGGCCCCTCTCAGAGCACCATTAAGCTGGTGGCAACCAACATGATTGCCAATGGCAAGTTGGCAGGTAAGGCACACTTTGTGGTGGCATCTGTCAGTACTAAGGAAGGTCAGACCCATGCTCAGCCAAATGCTTTGTTACTGAGGACATGTCTTTCCTGTGTGTGCTGAAGAAAAGAAGTTATTGCTATCTGTGTGTCAGGTAACTATAATTTATTAATCTGAGCCAGAATTTGTTTTCAGAGTAAAAGAGGCACTATTAGTAATTGCAGAAACAAGAGGGGGTAAATCAGACAATCCTGGGCACACTCGACACATCAAGCCCATGAGTGAGGTGGGCTTTACATCTTTATTCTCTGGGTAGTATTTATGCTTATTGCTCTGGTTACATGAGTGGTAACCTTATAGAACTCTATTTTAATATTGTATTTTAAAGTTTAAGTCAAGAATGGTCCAGGTAGAGCACCCCTTTTCCAAAATGCTTAGGACCAGAAGTATTTCAGATTTTGGATTTTTTCAAATTTGGAATTTTTGTTTAGAAATAATGAGATCTCTCAAGGATGGGACCCAAGTCTAAACAGAAAATTCACTTATGTTTCCTATATAGCTTATACATATAGCCTGAAGGCCACCGTACACAATTTTTTTTTGACAATTTTGTGCATGACATGGAATTTTCCATGTGTGACATTATGTCAGTGCTCAAAAATTTTCATATTTTGGGGCATTTTGGATTTCAGATCTTCATATTAGTATCATCAGCCTGTGTAAGATGCTCAAGACTAGATGAGGACAGATGACACCTGATTTTACTCTTTAATGATATACCAAACAGTGCTGTCGTGTCACCTGAGTAGGCTGCTCTTCTGTCTTCTAGAGGGTGTCCAGTTGCTCTGCCTGATAGACAAAGCTGCAGATGCCTGCCGCTACCTGCAGACGTATGGCGAGTGGAATAGGGCAGCGTGGCTTGCAAAGGTAGGTGATTCCAATAGGCATCTGGAGCATTTGGAGTAGAAGAAAGCTCTGTCTTCAACCTCCGACTCAGGATTTGGAAGCATGTTTTGCCTGCAAACCTGCTTTGCAAATATTGTCCTTGAAACTTGTCCTCCCTCCTGTTCTTCATAACTTGCATCTCTTTTTATTGACAAATAGAGCTTATATTGGTAACAGATAAGTGAAAGCAGCTGACTCTTCTCTCTTCTGGAGTCTGACGCAGCCCACAGTCCAGAGGTGCTGTCAGGCACCTTGGTCTCATAGGCGCAGGTCACTATCACTGGCTGCCATTCATGATAAGCAGCCACTCGGGGCATTGTTTTGGTAAAGCAAAGGCTAGTGCTTATTTCGTAGGAACAGATCTTGTTTTGATTTAATTATTTTAATGCAAAGTGTTTTTGTTTCTAACATGGGCATCTTTCCCAGGTCCGTTTGAATTCTGAAGAATGTGCTGATGTTCTCAAGCGGTGGGTGGACCACCTTTGCTCCCCACAAGTCAATCAGAAGTCAAAAGCCCTCCTGGTCCTGCTCTCTCTGGGCTGCTTTTCCAGTGTGGCAGAGACACTTCACAGGTACACCTCGAGTGCCCCTGGCTCTCAGGACTGTCCTGATTGTTCACTTCGCACTTCCTTGAGGCTCTAGTGGGTGGATGTAGTACTTGATGTGTGCAGTGAAAGAAGTGTCTGTTTTAGGTTCATTTTTTAAAAACCTGACAGGGATAGAACCATCTGTATTTATTAATTCTTCATTTGGTCTAGTTACTATGACATTTTCCTACCAATATATTAGCCAACCCTAATAGGCATTTATTTAAAAAGAAATCTTTAGAGAATCAGGAAGGATTCCTCTTTGAGCAGAACAGCTGAGGGGGAGCCCCAAGAGTAGTAAAAAAGGGCACAGCAAAGTGGGGTGTCCCTTCTGACCATTCCAAGTAGAGGGACCCATTGCTTCTGATGGGACATTTACTTAGTGAAAACTAAAGGAGGCAAATAGGATGAAAGATTATTCATTAAGTCTGTGTGGTGAGGACATAGTCTTTGTCATGCCTGGGTAGAGTTCTGTGATTTAAACTGTGTGACAAAGTTCTTATGCATTTGAAGCAAAGCTTTGGTTGAGGACATGCGTGTTCCCTCCCCTTCCCTTTATGAACCAGGCTTGGTGTTGGTGTGACTCATGTGGTACTTAGTTCCAAGGAACACGTGTACAAGCCTTCATGTAGAAACATACCCGTAGGTGCCCCGCCCCTAGGCCGCCGCGGCTTACACCTGTTCTGTTGTGTTGAGCAGCATGCGCTACTTCGACAGAGCAGCCTTGTTTGTGGAAGCGTGTCTCGAGTATGGTGCCTTGGAAGTTGGTGAGGACACAGATATCCTTTTTGAGGGCGTTGATGCTGGGGACAGAGGGAGGTGACATGAGTGGGGCTTGGGTTCCTCCTAGTCAAACTGCCTGGACAGAAATGGTATTTATTATATTGAAAAAGATCCATGTTCCGACTCATCAAATCCAGGTGAGAGGCAGAGATGGGAGGAGGAAGAAATGGAGCAAGGGCCACTGTACCATTGGCCTTGGCCGTGGCTGGATGGAGGGGACACAGAGAGGACTGCACAGGAGGAGCCCAATTCCGTAATGCTTGTTTGCACTTCAAAGGAAGCTGAAGAAATAAGAAAGGCACAAGGACCTGGTACTGCAAAATAGTATTCTTAAATAAATTCTGTGTATTTATCTGGAAAATATATACTAAAAAATAAGAAAGAAAGATTCCCACTGCACACATAATGACAATCTGATATGGAAGAGAGCTTCAGAGAGAGATATCTCAAACTCGGGCCATGTGGGCTACCCACAACCAAGAACATTTTATTTCTTCTAGATGTCTCTTGAGTCACATTTTTTTCTTTGAAAAGAATAGGCTTAAGGGTACAGCTTCCAATTCCTTGAGTTTGCATAGCCCTACTTTTCTCATTGCCCTTTTTCTTGAATTATTACATTTGGCCTTCTTTCCTCATGTCAAGTATTTAGTTCTCTGTGTGTATGTATATATATATATTTATGTATACATACACATACATACATATATTTTTTTAAAATAAAACTAAATCAAAATTTTTGAAAAATTAAACTAAAGCAAAAATTTACTCAAGAACATGTAGCTCATTACTGGTGAAATTGACTCTGGTTCAAAGTACCCCTTTGAGATATCAGAACTCAACATGAACTGTGCTGTCTAAAAGCCCAGCACGCAGATCTGTGGAGCTCCTTCCCTGGGGAAGTGAGTGTGCCTCCTCGCTGCCAGCCTCTCAGACTTTGACATGCAGCAAGGGTGTCTGGGAGGTCTCTTCTGTCATCTTTCTTTTCTTAGTTTTCACTTGGGTGTAGGCCGTGGGAGGCTCTGGGAAGATGTTGCTTGAACTTCAGGAAGGTGAAGCGTCCACTCGGCTGGCACAGAGTGCAGTGATGTTACAGACTGAAACATCACCTCTCCTGGCAAAGAGCTGCCTGCGCTCATCCCCTGCTGCCCATCGTGGATGTCGGGTCCCCCTAGGACAGGGCTGACCATTCTGCCCCTGGGAGTCTGTGTGGAGCATCAGCCCCACCCTTTCTGCTCTTCTTTCCTTGACTGTGGTTTACAGAAACTCACTACTGCCATATATGCAGATTACGCCCGAAGCTTGAAGAACCTCGGATTTAAACAGGGCGCACTTCTTTTTGCTTCAAAAGCTGGAGCAGCTGGCCAAGATTTATTGAGTGAGCTTGAATCCTCCAAGGAGGAGCTAACTGAGGAGTGACAGGTTATGTGCCAGGGAACCTGAGGTTGGAAGTAGGCTGGGAGGGGAGTGACCTGGGTGTGGTCACAGTCAATGGCTTAACCCTGGGTCAGTGAGGAAGGCAGGCCCCTGTAAGCCGCCCCACCATCGAAGGTCGAGTATGCACAGAAGTGTGTGGGCTTTCAGAGTTTGAAGGTGTATAATATTTTATACTTTTGGATAGAGAGCTTTAAGATTCCTGGAAATACTTTTAATTTTTTTTAAATTTAAAATTCAAAAGACTGAATCGTTTTTCTCATTTACTAAAGTATAAAGATGCTTGAGAAATTAGTAAATAAGTTTGTGAGACTGAGTCTCAAATACATGCTGTGCTTGTGTTTATACACAATCATTCCAGATGCAAACAGGGCAGAGGTATTAAAAGATAGCTTACCAAAGCATTTTTTTTCTTACCTTGAAAATACAGTTGATTCTTTGGTTTAGGCAATTGCTGATATTTGTAATTTTAGGCTCATACTCTCATGAGGAGGTTTTAAACTATATGTTTAGTTTCAATATGTGGGACCTTCGATATTTTGAATTTAACCCCTTCTATGATACATTACAGTAACCTCATTTTTTACATCTCTCTTTGTACTTTAATTTTCTGTGTTTGTGTTCTTCTAACAGCTGAAATGTATGAATTGTAACTATTATAAATTATTACTGAGAATTTAAATGTCTGTAACTTACAAAAAATGATAAATAAACAGGAAATTCCACCCAGGGCTTGTGTTTTTCAAGTTTTGTTTCATTTTTATTTTGAGACAGAGTCTCAGTAAGTTGCCCAGACAGGCTCGTCTTGAACTCGATGATGCTCCTGCCTCAGCCTCCCTAGTAGCTGTGATTACAGACATGTGCCACCATACCCAGCTCCATCCAGGTCCTTGTGTTCTCAGCATGGTGCATTAAGCCTGGTGCTGGGCTGGCTGCTCAGGAGGTGTGCAGCTGCCCAGCCTCCAAGGTCAGCATTGAGAGGACTGACACCCACACCTGGGCACGTCTGCATCTTGAGTTTCTGGTGGGAACCCACTGGCATTTCCATCTCTCCCTCCTGGACCTGCCAGGTGGCACATGGCCTCATGCACCAGGAAATATGATTTTTAGATAGGGTCATAGCTTTTTTCTACCTTTGGAAATCAACCACTCTGACCCCCTACTGGTAGGAAACAGCTGCGTGGAGAAGAAGGTCCACCCCAGGAGTGCTTGCTCCCAGACGAGTGCTTCAGCTGAAGCCGTTGGGACTCACTCTGTGGTCCTGTACCTGGCTCCCTCTATGGTTCTTTGCCTGGGAAGTTTACATTCGAATTTCTAAAGGTTGTGGGCAAGCATAGCTCTTGTGTATTATTTAAGGTGATTGTCAGATATATATATTTATTCAACCATTGTCTCAGCTCATGCTGCTATAGCCAGACCACAGACTGGGTGGCTAAAACAACAGACCTTTATTTCTCACAGTTCTAGAGACTGGAAGTGCAAGATCAAGGAAGGCACCAGCAGACTCAGGCTAGTCCCTGTGGACTGTTTCAGGCATTTCTGTTCACTATTGGGCTCTTCTGCCTAAAAATACAAATGAACACCACCTTTATCTTTTTCAGGATCACTGAGAATTATGCATAAGGTACAAGTGACCAAAGAGAAAGAAGGATTTCCTTTCCACAGGCCACATGGCTGCCAGTTTTCCCATCTTCCCTATTTAAAGTTAGCAAAGCCAAAGGCAGTTAAGGAAGAAGGCTGGTTTCTGCTTTAGAAAGATTGGATTTGAAGTTGAGAATTTGAGATGAGATAAAAAGATGTTTCTCGGTCACTTACCTAAAAACGTAGCCCTAGGGGTTGACCTTCTCACTGCAGTTACAGCATTTTATAAAATGAAGAAGACTGCTGGTGTGGGGGCCGGAAGGAGGGCTGCATGAGTGTCTGCCGCTGTAGGGGCTGTAGCACCTGATGTGCAGTCACAGCCCGCATCCCACTCCTGCCAGTTTCTGTAAATAAAATTTTCCTGGAACACACTCAGGCCCACCTGTTCATTGTCTATGGCTATTTTCAACAAGAGTACTTCGCAACAGAGATCAGGTGGTCTGAAAAGTTTAGAGTGTTTGCTGTCTAGCCCTTGACAGAAATTTTGTAACTCCTTCCCCAGGGCTGAATTGCTTCCTTGTGATGCAGTCTCAGATGTCCAGCTGCCCCGACTGGCTGCTGATCAGCATGAGGTCCCTTGTGATTTCTCTAGACTGGTTCACTAGGACCCACCTGCTGAGAAGGGTGGTGATATGCACCCATCTCTCTGGCTCCTTCAGGGCCCAAGTCCCCATGGGAGAGGCTCCAGGAAAGGACTGTGTATATGCATGGCCAGGCTGACCTTCATCTGGTTCCCTTTGGACAGTTCTAAGGTAAAAGTTATCAGTGAATGACAGTTAAGTTCAAATCCTAGAGCTGTTTCATTATCAAAACATATCTAAGCAAATTTCAGCTTTATTCCCAACACCCCCAAACCTGTTCTGCTGTGAGACCTTCACTTCATTCCAATCTTATTCTGCCGTTATTTTTAGCCAAAACAGTTGAGGCAGGCTAGAATATAAAAAATAGTCATGCCCTCAACCAGTGGCATGCACTACTATTGCAGAAGAGAATCTAATCGATGTCTTACTTGGGAAAAGAATTCTGGGTCAGGGAATCTTCTATTCCTGGTGACTAAGACCTCAAACGTTGCCACAGAGCTGAACCAGGAAATGGAACAAAATAATCAGAAGTGAAGAATGGAAAGTTTGCAGTATAAGAAGATGGAAGAAGTTCAAGAAGGAAATTGGCAAACCGTAAGTTTGCTCAGGTATGTTGTGGGAGGGAAGGATAAGACATGATTTCTTAAGAATGATTGTGGGTAGTGACTTGGACGGTTTTCTTAAAAGCTACCTGTCCAACAACGTAATTTATTCCTACAGATTTTTGCTTCCCAGTGTTTTATAGGAATGTCTGTCAATCAGAAATCTAATTGAATGTCAGCTCCTTGCTTCTCTGATCTTTGCCAAGTGTAGACCAAGGAAAATATACTTTACCCTGTTAGGCAGCTAGAAAGCTGCCTGGAGGGCAGGATCCCATAGGACTCCCATGTTGGCTCATTCAAATGATGCTACACTGCTCTGCTCTGCTCGCTGCTTGGACTCTGAGCTTTGAGAAGGGCTATGGCACGTCTCTCAGCACCTGCTGGAGCCACTCTAGCTAACACTGTCACTACATCTTGGATTTTGCTTTTTGCCTCTGGCAAACCCACTTGGAGGATTCTAAACACCCTTGCCAGAAATGGGGAGCAAGGGGGAAAGTGGAGCTTGGGACCATCTCCAGGCACTCCAGCTGCCTGACTTTGAGCAAGTATCACCTGGGCCCCATTTTAAGATGGTGATAATACTGACTCCCTCAGCAGCTATGAGAGAGACAGCTGCAAGATCTTCTCTGATCCTTGGCAGTTTTTCAGGGACGTGTGTAATCTGTCAACTGGGCTTCTCACAGGAAGCGGGATGAGATTTCATTGTTCCCCTTTCATTCAGGACAGAGATTCTTGCTGAAGTGTCCAGAGATGAGCAGGAGCAGGGACTAGAATGAGTGGAAGTGGGAAGGAGAGGAAGGAAGCACAGATTGGTTCCCGCAGCCCCTGCAGTGCTCCCTCTGTGACTGATTTCTGAAAGCTTGTTTTGGGCAGAAAGAACTTGATCTGGATGCAGGTGGGTCACCATCTCGCTCCCCTGCCCCCAGTCCCCGTACTGGGGATGAAAGTAGGGCTGCTTTACCACTGAGCTACATCCCAGCCCTATTTATTTTTTAGTTTTGAGACAGGTCCTCCCTAAGTTGCTTAGCATCTTGCAAAGTTGATGAGTTCACCTCCAACTTGTGATCCTCCTGCCTCAGCCTACAGAGTCACTGGGATTTACAGGTATGTGCCACCGTGCCTGGCAGGGGCAGCACTGTCTCTCTCCCTGAAGCATCTCCAGACACTGGCTCCATCCGCTCCCAACAGTTCCTTCCCTGAAAATCTCACTGCCCCAGGTCCCTCCCAACCCCCATTCCTGTCCTTAGGGACCACCAAGTTCAAAGTATTTACTGAGCCCTCCACACCTTCTTCCAAGGACCCCTCACCCTGTGGGAGGCACTCAGAGGCAGAGGTGAGCAAGATGGCCAGGGATGTGCAGTGCACCTGACTTGGAGGAGTTGGGAAAAGACAATGGCAAAAGCAGCAAATAGGTGGTGGGAAAAGACCAGGCCAAAGTGAGAGGGGGCAGGAGGGGCAGGCTGGGGTGGCAGAGGAGAGCCTTCCAGGTGGAGTGGACTGTGTGGCACATGGAGCAGGCACAAGAGTGCTGCTCGGGGGCCAGCGGGAGCTCAGCAAGGCTGTGGCCAGGGAGGGCCTGGAGGTTCTTCAAGGAAGTGGGGCATGGGGCCTCCAACCCCAGGGGCTATTGTAAGGGTACTTCTGACTCCTGGGGACTTATCCAGGCTGGGCAGGTTCTGAAGGACAGCAAGAGCCATGTACTCAGCCTTGGTGTCTCAAGGACACGGCACCAGCTAGCCACACAGGTCGCTTCTGCCCCCAGATTGAGTGAATGTAGACCCTCAACCTTAGCCCAAGGCTGGCACGGAAGAATCACATGCTGTCGCAGATGGGAGGCAAGGCATCTGGCAAGGCTCCTGAGGGAGTTAAAACTAAATCCTGAAGCCTGGAATTCACTGGATAGAAGAGAAGGGAAGGGCCCTCCAGCTGAGGGCCAGCCAAGCAGGGCACAGGCAGGAGCATGCATGAGCTGCTGGGACCCCGTCTTGCTGGGACCCCGTCTTCTCCTGCCTCTCCCCAGCATGGGAGAGGAAGGGACCTGTCTCCTCGCTGCTCTAACTGTGTGCTCTGTGTGCCTCAACCTTCCTGGGCCTCAGAGGGGGAGTGATAGGTCAAGGGCCAAGCCAGGCATGTTCTGGGCTTTCCTCCCCCTCTGCCTTCCCACTGATCCCCAAGGGCAACTGGGGCTGGGAAGGAACAGAGAGAAGGAAATTCGCCCCTAATCAAGGATCAACGGGGCTCACCCTCTCACCTATGGGACAGGTGTCAATGGCTCAAGACAGCAAAAACAGGGCAATCTCCATAGAGTCACGCGGCAAGAGCAGGAAGGAGCAGTGACTCCCTGCAGGCTTCCAGAAGAGGCATCGAGCAAGCATGGCCCTGAAAGGTGAGTGGAAGTAGGACCCACAGGGCTGAGTGTGAGGTGTCCAGACACCCACACAGTAAGAGGCACGCCATGGAAACGTGAAAATGACCCAGCGCCTACACCCAGTAGCTGGCTCTCTTTATCAGCACTGCTGGAACCAGTGCTTGGGGTAGGCTGGCCTGCTGCTTAGAAGCACTGTGCAGGCCAGGGGGCTGGGCGATGGCCCCGTTAGCTGTCTGAGGTAACAGAAAGCTGTCCTCAGAGCAGTAGGACTGGACAAATTGGCAGAGATAGATAGGACTCCAAGGAAAGGAAAGGAGCTGCCACCCCTTCCTGTGGTAAGGCTGCAGACCACCACTGGACGCCCATCCCGGTAGACAGCCCTGGAGACAGAAGCACCGGGCCAGGAGGCGAGGACTCACCCCTTGCTCCTCCCCCGCTGCAGTTAGCTGAGCTCTGGTCCCAGCACCAGGGTGCCTTTCTCCCCGATCTCCTGTCACATGTTGTCCTGGCCACACCTCTGCAGTGACTCCCACTATGCTTGGAATAAAATCCCTTACTGTGGCTTGTCTGCCCGGGGCCATTCAGGATCTTGCCTCTTGCTTCCTGGCTCTGTCCACATCTCCTGTGGCTTCCTCCTGTCCTCAGATGCCAGAAGAAGGTCTAGTGCAGAGAAGGCACTTGATAAATATGTCACACGTGTGTGCTGGATAAATGGATGCGTGCTAAGGGAGGTTGGGCCTGGTGGGAGGGCAAGGACAGGGGACCTGCTAGAGCTGTCCCTGCTGGGGGTGGCAGCCAGTGTAGGCCTGTCTGCTCACATGGGGTTCTGACAGCCATGATCTGTTTCCTCTGGGTTGGAGGATTTGTTTACAACCCTCTCTAACTGGGGCCAGAGATGGAGAGGAGCTGATTACTGCACCAGGGATGAGTAGGATTTGGAGACAGACGGGGCTTCCAAGAGTCTCCAGCATGATCTAGAAGACTGGCTCACCCCACCTGCCATCAGCCCTCTCCAGTGATGATGTAGAGCCCCTTTGGGAGAAAATGCACACATAATGTGGGTTTCTCTCAGGAATGCCTCTGCAATAAGTCTTCCCCTTTGGACCCCACAAATTGTCTATACAGCCATGACAGCCACCACATGCTTGATGTTATTGGGTGTTTGGGAAAAGCCAGACAGAAGGCTAGATTTTGAATCAAGATGGAGACAGCCTCAGTCCACATGATGAGGAATCAGCTGTGCATTTTGGCCCCAAGAAAAGGGCCACTAATGGGCCATGAGAGTGGCCCAGGGAGGGTTCAGCTTACTGTGGCTGAGAGGTGGAGTCTCAGGAGGGACAGCCCAAGGACTCGCCCTGGGCTTTCCACCTGACTGTGCTCTGAGAGGTGCCCTCCATCTGTAGAACATTCTATAAAGTTTACCAACAGGTGTTCCAAGTTTCCTTTTATTTTCCTGGCACAGAACTACTCTGCCCTCTCTCATCATATTTATATCCTTTAGCAAATGCACATAGTGTTTTATTTAAGTGCAATTCTCAGAAAACTTAATACCTGCAGTGTTTAGTGTAATAACGGCTTCTGTTGAAGCTGATGAATACAGGACAAAGTATGTGTATTTTGAAGAAAGAAAATGATGTGTCCTGGTTTGGTGTTTTCATTTCTGAAATCTGTAATCAGATATGAAACCCAGAGGCAACTTCTGGCCTAAAAAGCCAGGATTTCTGCTCCTGTGTGTGAGTGCTTGGGGCCTGCAACAGAGGGGTGAACTCTGTCCCATCACCCACACGGTGGTGTGCTGACTGCCACTCAGCATCCTCTCAACAGCTCTGCAAGTGCCTGAACTGCTGTCCTCCAGGGCAGTGAACAGTCGGAGCCCCAGGCCTGAGTCCCATCTCTGCATCTGGCAGTTGCATCCTGATGACATCCCATGCCTCCGTTTCCTTATCTGTAAAATGGACAAGGTGACAGCTTAATGACCTGCCTTGTTGGTCGAGCTGTAAAACTCTTAGAGTGTGGTACAAAGAGTTTTGGTCCTGGGTATGGGTGCTACCCAAGCCCCACCACCTGTATAAGTTGAACTCAGTAAACCAAAGGGAGAAATGAGTCCTCTCTGAAATGTCCCCAGAAGACTAGCCAGGTGCATAGTACTCAATAAGTATTTGCGGAAATAAGTATTTGTGAAGAGCAAAGGTTTTAATTTAGAGATGACAATTTAAAGTTAGAATATTATTTCCAAAAGGAAATGCCCACAAAATATCCCTCCGAAAAAATAAAAGAAAGGGAAACCAAATGATTTGAGAAGAGAAGACATTCTCAAGCCACCTCCTGGACACTGACCTTGCACATGAACACTGTGAAGGCTCTGAGAAGTCCTGCAGTAAACCAGCTGAGCTGTCTCAGCCAGTGCCACTACACAGCTGCCTCTGTGCTTCCTCCCCTCCTTCCTCCCTCCCCTGCTTCATTTTTCTTTCCCTTATGCAGAGTGCTTTGAAGTGGGCGCAAGTCACTCAGGGAATTCTGAGTATAGGATGCCGTTCTAAGCAGGGAACAGAGCAGTGATGCCACTCACCAGGATTTCTGTAATGCTCAGCATGTGGCCCAGGGTCTCAGCCTTGCCAGAGGCTGGCACCTGAACTATAGGGACAGAGGGCTTCTTTCTAGAGCATAGTCTCAGCGTTCTCTTTGAATTAACCTGATCTTGGTCAACATGAAAAAATTTCATGTCTTCTCCCAGAGAGAAAATTCTATATATGAAGCTAGGATTTAGATCATCAAATGATTTATTTCCAAGTCTAGGTGCTTCATGGAGAAGGAAAAACCAAAAACACTTCAGACAAACCAAAGCAACCCAACCCAGAAAACCCTGAGAAGGGAGCACGCTGAAGTTTCTTAGCCTTTTTGGGTTTCTGACTAGTTCATGCCACCACAGTTTTCCTTCTATCCCAGCTGCAAGAACAGCCTTGCCATGGTCCCTTCAAAGTGGCATCCTGCCTCTGTGTACACACCTGTGATGGCCGCTCACTGCCTCCCAGCCTGCCCCGTACCACTCCCACCACCAGAAGGCGCTGTTGGTAACAGTGAGATAGCTCTATGTGGCTGTCCAGTGTAGTGGATGCAGCCTGGACTCAGTTCTCACCTCCTGGATTAGAATCACAGCTGGTTGCTTACAGGCTATGCACCAATGGGTAACATGCTGCCCCTCTCTCTGCCCCAATTTGCTCATCTGAAAAATGAGGGGCCATACATTGTGCTTAAGGGTGGTTAAGTGATGTGAGTCCTCACAACTGTGTCCAGTACATGGCACTGTGCGAGTGTGTGACCCTATTGTGTTCTAAACTGGAACTTCTTGGAGCACCTTCCAGTTCAGACTTTTCCTGAATTTTCTACCAGTATGAACAAGTCTGTGAGCTTGCTCACCCCAAGCAGCTGTCACAGCCCACTTCTGCTGCTTCAGCAGAACACCCCAAACCAGGAACTTGATAAAGAATGGAGGTTTGTTTTGGTTTACGCTTCTGGAGGCTGGAAGGTCCAAGGCCGTGTGACAGCATCTGGGCACACGTGGGAGACAAGATACAAGGGCAGCCTTGCTTAAAACAACTGGTGCCTGAGATACCAGTGCAATCCCTCGCGGTGCCACAAGGAAGGCAGTGGGGACCAGAATTAGAGGACTGTCCTCGTAGGCATGGGCTGCTGGAAAGATCATAGCTTTCAAAACTTCCTCAGGTTTTTGTTGGGCGGCGGGACGTCTGGATGTTCTGAGATTAATCTGCAAAACTCGAACACGAGACTGCTTGGGTTCGGGCAAGAAACTAGTGGGAAATGTTAGTGTTTTATCTTTGTCCTTATTTTTCTTTTCAATGAATAGCAGGGGGGCGAGGAATGAAACAATCCCTGTTGGCTGAAAAATCAAAAATGTGGTCTTGAGTGACTGCTCTCTTCCTTGGTCAAGGGCTCCGGAGCCTAGGTCCTTGTCCTCCTGCCTCAGCGGTGGCTCTATTTTCAATTATGAGGCCAGCAAAGGATGGCACTGGATCCTCACAGTGGCAGAAGGACATTCATCACATGAGCAGGCCTCAGTGCCCACGAGTCTTTCAAGCTATGGTCTCAGAGATTCTCATGATCCGCTCCAGATACCACTGATTGGTCTATTGAGAACTCCTGGCTGGCTTAAATTCAATAAATAAGCTAAAAAGACCTCCAGCAGCATTGCAGACTGAAGCATTATGAGCAAAGCTGAAGAGAAGATGGGGCCTACGGTTTTCTAAGCAGTCAGGACCCTGCCTGCACTTGCAGGTGGGTGAACCTTCCAGAAAGCTGCAGGAAGGGGACTCCCTTTACTTGGCTTTGCCTCCAGATCCACCACTCCCCTCTGCATCTCCTCCCGCCTTTCCTTCCAGCCCTGAGGAACATGGCAGCTGGTCCCTCCTAGATGAGGCTGGCCGGGAGACTTGCTGGGTAAGAACTGGCCATGCGGAGGCCACAGGCTGGCAGAGTGGCCTGAGCTCATTGCCCAGCTCCCAGAGGGGTGAGGTGGGTCTAAGCAGCCTCAGCAGTGAACCATGCTGAGTGAGTGCTGCTGCCCTTGGAGACCCGGTGACATGAAGCAGAGTCCTGGGAAAACCTCCCTTTGTTACCTGGGCCTGTCAAGCAAATGCCACTGTCGCCCTAGGCTTGTCAGACTCCCACCTTAAGCCATAGAATGTCCAGGCAGCTGATCCTTGTACTTTAGCAGGAAGGCACATGGAAACGCCACCTGGCATTGTGCTATCACAGCCCAGAAGCATCAAGGATGGCTGGTGACCCTCAGGAGTTGGGACAGGGAAGGACCTACTGCCCTCCAGCCTCTGGAGAGACTCGGCCCTGCTGACACCCACTTTAGATTGTGACCTCCAGAAGAGGAAGGGAGCCAACCGATCGCAGCATTTTCTGCTATTTTGCCCACTCCTGTCTGCCTCTGCTTTGATGAACTTCAGCAATGAAGATGCCCCTCCCTCTTTCTCATCCAACTTTTAAGAAAGCCACCCTGCCCCTCCCAGCTCTACTGTACATCAGTGGAACAGCACAGCTTCCTGGCCCAGGTCCGTTCGCTGGGTCTCTGCCCCAGCACAAGTTCACTTTTTTTTTTTAATTTTTCTTCAGGTGCAGATGGACATAATATCTTTATTTTATTTATTTTTGTATGGTGCTGAGGATTGAACCCAGTGCCTCATGCATACGAGGCAGGCGCTCTACCACTGAGCCACAATCCCAGCCCACAAGTTCACTTTTGAGTGGCATAAATGGCTACATAATCCAGGGCCAGGCCATCCTCCCTCTCAACAAGTGGTCATTTCCATCCCAGAATGCAGAAGTCCTGAAACCCTTGTGTATGGACATGCAGCAACACTCGTTATCTGACACCTCTTTCTTGTTGCAGGCGCTTGGGGAACATGGACACATCCCAAGGCATGGTGCCCACCCCATCTCACACCCCACCCCTCGGGAGCCCACCCCCAGCTTAATGCAAGACCTTTCCTCTACAAAACAATGGACTGTTCACTGACCTGGCCTCCACTGGACTCAAGGCCTAGGTGGGCCTCCCCATGGTGGCATCTCCAGCATTTTCCACAATGCTGGGCATTTCCAGGTTTTCACACACCTGCTTCTTGATTTGACGAGTCAGGGCCCAGGACACTCAGGCTGGGTTGCGACTACAGGGTGAAGTGCCTCTAGGATGAGACCTATGGGTCTAGGCCTCGCCAACTCTGGTCCTCTTTGCTTCTGCCCTTACCATCTACTGTTTTTGGTATTAGCCCAGTTACAATATTTTTCTTTTCCCTTGGGCTGATATTGTTTTATGTTTATCTTTCTCTAATCTTAATATAACTTATATGTCTTCTAATTATCATCAATTTTTAAAAATTTGCTGTCTTCCAATCAGAGCATTAGGCCATTTATATATAACAATATTTACTATGTGCATTAAATCTACTATCTTATCATTCACTGTCCATTTCCCCCACCTGTTTTATGTCCCTTTCCCTCCTTTCTTATCTTCTTTAATTAGTATTTTATTACTCCATTTCCCCCATTATGCTGTTGCTAATAAACTCTTTACTACCCATTTAGTGATTATCTGAACAATTACATCATTCAGCCTTGAAGTGTTATTGAAGTCTAATATAAATTAGTACCTCTACCAGCTTCCAGACAGTGAAAATGACCTAGACCATTCTAATTCTGCCTAACTCCACTCTGACTTATGCACAATTGTTATCACCTATTAGTAATATGACAAAGCATATTACTAATATCCCATGTGACTAATACCCATTTAAACTTGTTCATGTCAATTCACATTTCTATTGCCCCTTGGTCCTTCTTGCCATCTGGGATCATTTTCCTCAGCCAGAAGAACAATGTTCAGTATTTTCTTTGGTACAAGTCTACTGGTAATGAGTTCTCTCCTTTTTTCTTGTCTTCACTGTCTTTGTTTTGCTTTCTTTTTTGTTTTTTTGCCAAAATTTTCAAGCAGAGGAAATAATGTAATTGACCTCTAAGTACTTGTCACAGTAAGCGGTCATCTCACCGCCATGTGTTAAAGATATTTTCAGTGGGTAATCTAAGTTGACAATTATTTTCTTTTAACACTTTGAAGACATTCCATTGTCTTCCAGCTTCTGCTATGTCTATAGAGAAGTCAGCTGTCAGTTTAATAGCTACTCCTATAAATAGACCTGATAATTTTAGATTGTTTGCTGTTTTATACACTGTGAGGCTCTGGATCCTCCAGAGGACTGACTTCTGTCTATTGCAGGCAGCTAAATAAATCAGGTGCATTAGCAACCCCAGGTTACTCTGATGCAATTGGAAACAGATGATTCAAAACTAGGCTTCAGTCCTTGCAAGGTTTGGTCTTTTTCTGATGCACTATTACTTTTTGAGTGTAACCCTTTGGGGTGCACAAGCCCTTTTTTTTTTCGGTCTGCAGAAGGCGCCACTTAGGTTGTCAGCCTCTCCTGCACTATTTTTAAACCAAAGAAAACACATCTGGGCACTTTTTGAAGCAGCAGCTAAGACTGAAGAAGCCCTGGTGCCCTCCTGCTCGGTCTAGACTGCTCTGTGCCCTGCTGGAGCTGCCACGTGAGCATACTCCTCCAGTTCACCGTGGAGAGCAAGGCCTGAACAGATCTTCCACTGGTCTCGTGGTGCTTCTCTTCCACTAATGAGCAAAGTAACAGTCAGTGTGTAACAGAGAGCAGTGGCAACCAATGGCACTGAGATCAAGAGCTTTTTACACTGCATGTGTTTGTGCTTATAACAGTTAAAAAAAACAAAAACACAGTATTGCTGTATTTTTGCCTGATTGGCTAGGGTAGTTTGGCTGGCTCATGGGATGGTATGAATGTACAGTCAACCTTCCATGTCTGTGGGTTCTGAATCTGAGGATTCAACCAACCACAGATGGAAAATATTTAAAAAGAATGTTCCGCTGTTGCTTGAAGTGTACTATGGTTAGGTGCATGATGGTTGAGTCTGTACTAAATATGTACAAACTTTCTTTTTCATGTCACTGTTCTCTAAACAAGAATATGATGGCTAGTTGCATAGCATTTACATTGTATTAGGCATTGTAAGCATTGTAGAGATGATTTAAAGTGTACAAGAGGATGCACATAGGTGATATGCAAATACTACACTATTTTATGTAAGGACCTTGAGCATCCACAATTTTGATATTGGGGTCCTGAAACCAGTCCCCTGTGGATTCTCAGGTTTGAGTCACACAAACAGCCCATAAGCTCCTTGACCTATGTCAACAACTCAATTATAGTCTAGATCAGGTTCAAATGGACCCCAAATTGTCCTTTTATGAATGACTGTGATCCAAAGGTTCCAGAACAAGTAGAAAGTCAATTTCTGGGTCAGGGGGAAGCCTTATGGTGAGGAACCAGGTCATGGTGAAGCACCTCTGCTGGGCCTGCATAAAGGGGCGGTCCCAGGCTCCAGGCTCCAGGAGGATAACCAGTAGCAGCTATTCAGCTCTACTGACTATTAGTACAGAAAAATGGGGACCCCAGGTGTCAAATCTTTTAACCTTTCAAAAGGAGTAGAAAGTATGAAAAGTTGCATGTTATACCCAGATTTTAAACTATTGGTGTAATTAAAACGAATCCAGGACAAGTCAAACAAAATCTCTCTCTGGGCCAGAATCAGCCCTCACATCACAGTCTGTGACTTCCATAATAAAGGTGAGAAAACGCCAGCTTTGTGCTTCGTCTTTCATTTCCTCTGTTGATACGCCAAGAAAGCTGAAGCATTCTCCTCTTGGCAGCACCTTGGTCTCACTGTGCTACCAGGCCAGGCCAGCCCACAAGGACTTCTTTTCCTGCTCACTGAATTGAATCTGCACATGTCTAAGGATGGTCACAAGAGCGCAGCGCCTTGTCTGGCTGGAGTCTTGAGAGCAGGGCCAGCGCCTGAGGGTTACAGGCCCCACCAGTTTCCATGTGAGGCAGGCTGACCTTGCTTGTCATTCTCCTTACTTTGCACCACAGTGATGGTGACCAAGCGCTAACTTGGCTGCCCTGCTTATGTAAGTCCCCAGTGGCCGAGTGAGGACCGTCTTCCCAGCAAGAGGTCAGCAGACATCCTGGTCCAACCTCCAGGCCATCGGAGGGACGGAGGAAAGGGCATGAGCGGTGGCATCAGATCCCGGAGGCACCTTCTTCTGCCCCTTGCTGGCTGGACTGGGCACTTTCCTGTTCCATCTCCACCTGCTCAGTGTTGACAACATGGTGACATCGGCCTTGATGAAAAGCAGAATTCTGCAAGCAGTTAGTCAGCCGGAAAGTGTGGTGTGGGGGCGGGGGTGGAGTTGGGGGTATCAGGTCAGTTTTCTGGTTGTCTGGTGTCCCAGACCTCTGAGCCTAGCTCCCCAGCTGTTCCAGCAAACACCCCCTGCTGCTTTAAGCAGCCCTGGTCCTGGAGTCCTTGTCCTCGGGGCAGGCCTTGTCCCTCCCTTCTTGCCTCTCTTCTCAGTGTCACCAGAGTCTTTGTGGAATTCTGTCACCCTTCCCCATAAAGTAGAGTTCCGGGGTCATGTCTGGTCCAGGACACAGGGCTGGCACACAGCTCTGCACGCTTATCAGCATAATGGTCCTTGTCACTGATGTCAACTCTTAAACTCCACGTCAGCGAGGCCAATGGGCAGTGAGAGCCACACCCTGACCTCTGCTTCCTTCCCAGGATCCAGCCCACTCCGGCTCACCACGTCTTCCACTCAGGATTCATTGTTCCCCCTCCCTCCTGCCCTGAGCACCTAGGTCCCATTTCGATGCCCACCTGGGCCATGGGACCTGTTATCTCTGTAGGTACAGAATGAATCTCCACACAGTGGGACCTAGAACACTGCCACTGTCTAAGGTGGTCATATTTTCATTAAGAAAAATCCCTGCAGTGATCTGCTCCGGTGCAGGGTTTGCTGGGAGGGTGCGGGAAAGGCCCAGAGCATTAGGATGAAACGGGCCTTTGGTGCGCCTGGCAGTCTCGCCTTCCCTCCTGTTCCTTGCTTGTTTCTTTTCATTGACTGATTGATGGTTCCACCAATCAACTGCCCAATCCAGATCCAGAGGGAGGACACCCTCCACTCTAATGGGAAGGGAGGAAAGTCTCTTCTCCTGCCCCGACCTCTTCAGGCTAGAACTCAGCATCTAGGTGTGGCGATCCCTCCCACCAGGCTCTTCCTAAGGCCTCCTCCCCAGCCACCACACCCGGTGTACCCACTTACCGTAGCTTCTGCTACTCAGGCAGGGCCCTCATTCTCCAGAATCTCAGCAAAGGGAGCCCTTGGACCCATCTCAGCACCACTTGATACCACTTATCCAGAGGATCATGGATGCTACCTAGGAAGTCTCCAATGTGGCTAAGAAATTCCACTTCTAGGTGTTTTTCTAGAGAAACAAGGATAAGCACAAAAATTCAGCTGCAGAGATGTAATTGTAGCAATTTAAAATACTCAAGAGTTGCTTAAAACAATTCTAGTACATGCCTGCAGTGGAATCCTATGCTAACGAAAACATCCGTGCAGATGTCAAATATTGATGCAGAAGGGTCACCTCTACCCTGGACTTCCTCAAAGCCTCCTGCAGGGCTGCCACACATCCCTCTGTTCCTCTCCAGGTCATTTGCACCTTGTAATGGGTAAAAAATAAATTGAAAAGCCTGAATCATGCCATTAGCAGCTCAAAATCCCATAATGCACTCCCTCAGTATTTAGATAAAATCACAACTTCTCTTCTGGGACCTCCAGCGTATACCAGGTCAAGACCCCATAACCAAGGCTCCACAGGAGCACGATAGCCTCAACCTGGCACCCTGAGCTTATCACCTTCTTACCGACCCTCTCCAAGCTCCTGGGGCTAGTGCACCGTTCCCACTCTGGACCTCTGGGTGGCAGCACCCTTTTTTCCAGTAACTTCTAGTGGCCTTCATTCTTCAGAGATGCTTCCCTTGACCTTCCTGTTTAGATGTGGCCACTGTTATCATTCCACATTGTGCCTTCTTCTTTCTTTTCCTTCTTTTTCTACTTATTACTAGCCCAGTAAATCTGTGAAGGCAGCACCCTCGTGGGCTTTGTTTACAGAGTCCCTATGTCCAGCACCCAACAGTCTGCATGTTTCTTTCACACGTAGTTGGCACCCAAGACATTAGAAGAATGTCCACTCAGCCTGTCTGGTTGGGAAGATCAAATTACAAAACATTATGTGGAATCACAACACAGAACAGTAAAAAGCAACCAAATATTATACCACATACACTGACGTTGAAAATTCAGATGGCTTTATGATCGACTCTCTTAGTGGTTATGACACATGGTGGGATTGCAGATGATTTAAAATGTTCATCTTATCTGTATGTCCTACATTTTGCAAATATAGTATTGTATTGTTAAATACATTTTAGCAGTAAAATTGTCCCATAATAAAAAATCAAAAGTCATGTTTATTCTAGTTCTGAAAAGACTCGACCACACATCCCCAAGCTCTGTGACGTGTTTTCCCCGAGTTCCGCCTGCAGCCCACCTGAAAGGGAGGAGTTGGGAGGCTTCCTCCCTCCCCTACAGCCGCAGGACACCCTTTCTCATAAGATGTGGATAATACCTCTTAAAACACGATGCCGTGGACTTTGCAGTGTGACCCAGTGTTCCCACCAGCACTGGACAGCAGAGGGCAGCAGAGATCAGAAAAGGCAGCTTGATAGGGCGGCCTCTTCATGTGATAGATGTCAGGTTCACTGAGCTGTTTGAAGGACACCTGTTTGACACCTCCAAAGCCATTAGCCAAGGGAACACAGCATTTCCTAATCCATCTGCATTCTCTTTTGTGACTAGGAAGGTGAATCGATGCTCCACATTGGTGTGTATAAATCACCTTTATAGCCCCCTGCCTAGAGGGAAGAAGCCCTCGGTCCCAGGCTGGTGGCACTCTAAGGCTCCCTTCCGTGGTGCCCTGGGAGCTTCAGAGGACTCCAGGGCACATGAAGGACATGCGTGGTTTCTGGAGTTGGGCCCCGTAAGTGTAGACTCCCCCCATGTGCTGTTGGGAAAGGGGGTCCCTACAGATATGGGACCTGGCTTCTCCAACCTATATTTGGAGAAGCAGGTCACTTCTTGTCTCTCCAGCAATTTTCAAACACAGAGTCCCTTCTCCTTCTCCACAGTCAGCACCCCTGCCTCTCCCAGAGCTGTGGTTGGCACGCTTCTGAGTTACCTGTCTGACAAACCCCGCAGCCCTCCAGGCCCACCTCCTGCCCCACCATCAGGTATCTGGGTGGCCCTGGAATCTGCATGTTAAACAGGCTCCCCTGAGATGCTGTGGCTGGGGTTCGCCAACTTCACCTCACACAGCTGGTGTGAAGATGGAGTCACACAGGTCAAGGAGATGGAGATATGAAGGCCTGTGGCGGTGGAAATTCAGTCTCTGCTCAGAACCATGGGGAGAATCCCTGGGTTCTGGGACCTTCTGTTTCCAATCTTCTGAACATTTTGAGGCTCTGGGACATGAGTAGAAAGAGATTCCCCATACTATATTATTAAGAAGTTAGGAATCAATGTAATGAATTGTTAGATAAAACACGTCATTTTTCTTTTCTTTTTTTTTGGTACTGGAGATTGAACTCAGGGGCACTCGACCACTGAGCCACATCCTCAGCCCTATTTTGTGTTTTATGTAGAGACAGGGTCTCACTGAGTTGCTTAGCACCTCGCCATTGCTAAGGCTGGCTTTGAACTCGCGATTCTCCTGTCTTGCCTCCCAAAGTGCTGGGATTACAGGCGTGTGCCACTGCACCTGGCTTAAACCATGTCATTTTTCTACCTTGATAAACATATCTTCCTTGTCACCTGGAAGGCCAGGTTTGAACTTAGGACTTTCGGGAGTTGCCATCGGAGCAGGGCAGTGCAGAGAGCCAGGCTGCAGCCCAGCCCTTCCAAGTTCACTTCAACTCTTTATGGCACAGGTGTGTTCCCGGTGTGCGCAGACTCACCAGCTCCAAGCGTCCAAGTCCTCCAGTGCCCCCACTCCAGCACCCTCACGTTCTGAACCCATCACCAGGGTGAGGTCAGGGAAGGGTGACCACTCATTTACCCCACCCATTTTTCAGCTGAGCAGGAGAGTGACTGGGCCAGGGAGGGGGCCCCACAGACCTGGGGGTGGGTCAGAGGTCCAGGTACCCAAGGTGAACTCTACAAAGACAGGGGGCAGGATCCAGGTGGGAACATCCCCCTGTCCCAGGGACCCCCAGAGACAGGGCACCCCCATGAGGCAGTGCAGGCCCTGCTCCTGGATGCCAGGGTGCCAGACAGGGACAGGGCTGCTCAGCACAGCAGAGCCGGCTCCTCCTGTCCTCAGAAGACCTGGAAACTCCCTGCTGACCTTGTGCCCCTCGCAAGGCCAGCAACACTGTCCCACCCCAGCACACCCAGAGACCCTCTCTTGGCAGAGATGTGTGGTCACCCAACTGGGTCCCACCTGCAGAAGCAGACTGGACCCACAGTTGCCTCCTGCAGGTGGGTTCTCAAAAATAGATGGGGTGTCTGGGAAGCTACTGGGGACCTCTGGGGCCTCAGGGAGTCCCTAGGAGGGGGGAAAATGGGTAGGGTAAGTGAGTGATCACCCTTCCCTGACCTCACCCTGGTGATGGGTTCAGAAGCTCCTTGGTGGGAAGGCCAGAGCCACCTCCCATGTCCATGGAGCTAACCAGTGGAGGAACCCCACTGCAGAGCCTGCAACTGGCACCACCTCCCTGCTGGCCAGGCCTGGGCTGCCCAGTTGGTGCAGGAAGGACAGCCCCTGGGTTATGAAGGCCATGCGAATGGGCCTCTGAAGCTGCTCTGGCCTCAAGGGTCCAGAGCCTGGCTGTGAGGGCTCTCTCCTCTTAGGTGCTGACGGGACAGAGCCAGCAGCAATCCAGGGTGGGTGCCTGCGTTGAGGTAAGGGTGTGAGGAGGGGTGCAGCTCCATCTAAGGGGGGAGGGCTGTGGGATAGGAGAGCTGCTCAAAGGCCGCTTTCTGAGCTCTATGCCAGCCTTCAGAATCAGAATCAACATTATAGCAAGACCCCTTCCCCTACCTTCCAGAAGATTCCAGCACACAGTGAAGTTTTCATCCATGCAATCAACAGATATCTGGCATCATAGGAGGCAGATTCCCCTTCACCCCAGGTCTCAACCCCAATTTCACTTCCTCAGGGCACCTTTTCCAAAATGGCTGCCATCTTCAGGTCCTCTCTACCACATCCCCCCACTTAGCTTGCTCTTGCCCTTTAGCACAGGCACAAATGAGTTTCTTTGTGTATTTGTTATATATTTATTTTACTCCTTGGGGTGTTTCCCCCTCTAGAATAGAAGCCCCTTCCCAAGACTCATGTGTTGAGATCACCCCTTTGTCCCCAGCATTGCTGGTATGTAATATGCTTAATGAATATTTGTTGAATAATAAACGAGACAATTCCCACCTGGTAATTCACTGCCTCTTCCCATAATGGGATAACTGGGCAGCCTCCTGTTGGAGAAAAAGGGCCTTTGAAATTTGGGGAGGTGTAGGTGGCAGGAGGTTCCAATCTCTGAAAGCCTTAAACAACCGACCCCCCACCCCTCTCCATAAAAGGGGAATCTCTCCTGTGAAAGGCAGAGAAGAAGGAAGGCCAAGACAGCTCACAGGCAAGGTGCCCTCCCTGCTGAGGAGGGCTGCAGGGCTCTGCGTGCTTCCTGGAGCCTGGTCTGGACAGGTAGAAGGAAGGGGCCCTGTCGGCTCCCAGGCTGGGCCAGCCTGAGCCCTGCGGTCTGGCGGTTTGCAGGAACCTCACGGCTTGTTTGTGCTTGCTCCCCTGGCACACTATGAATTGGTTTTTGCCTGTCTTGTTAGGAGATTAAGCTTTCTTTTAAAAAGATGAAAAACGTCTCTAGCAAAGGCTCCACTAGAGCTGACCCCTGAGGAGGCGGCGGCAATAACTGATGGGCACTACATTTGTCTAATTAATCTTCTTGTCAACAAAGTTGTTCTCCTCTGGTGCCAGCTCTGACATCATCCCACAGGCTCGCCACACTGGTTCATACCCAAACACAAAGGCTGCCTCGAAACTCACCAGCCACCCCTAAACGCCGCCTGTGGTGTTGCCGCAGGCCTGGAAGTGCCTGGACCAGAAAAGAGATGTCACATAGGCGCTGGCTCAGAAAGGGCCCTGGGGAATCTTGGCTCCAAGGAAATGTGGGCAAAGACCTGGAAGGCTTGGAGGATCCTCACCCTGAAGAGATAGATCCTGGTTCCCACAGAGAACTCAGAGATACTGACCTTTGTTTTAATTAGGTTAAACTTTCGGGGCAGGGGGGGCTTCAGTGTTGCAAAAACATTGTTCTTACCCAGGCTGGGTGGCAAAGTCGCAAAATCCATTGCCTTCAGGGCCCCAGCAGAGATTTCCATGAGGTTGACTCAGGCTGTAGGGATTGGGGACACTGTGATCACTGGATGAGTTCAGGTTCTGTAATGCAGAATTCAAAGTTTTAAAATGACTATAAAGACTGCTGGGGGGAGTTGGCGCCCCCTGGTGGCCATGGCCAGCTCTGTATAGGCTTTTTAAAGCCCAACTTCCATGCGAGCCTCCCAGACTGCTTCACACAAGCCCTCCCTTCTGACCTTGTTAGTGCATCACCCTGTGATTCCCTCACTGTCCTTCACTACCCAGACTCCTCCTGCTTATTCTGCTCACTTGAGGCTTCTTGACCAAGGGAGACTGTGGATAAAGTCCCTCTTCCCTAGGCACTTGAATGGGGAAATACTGACATTACTTTCACTGACCTCCAACTGAAATTTAACAGTTTATTCAATTATGAATCCCCGCAACGTGCCCCAGGGCATTAGCAGCACCTGTGATTTTGCCCAACAGAAATCACAGTATTTTTCTTATCATGTTACAGCTGATGCACTTATCTTAAAATATCACTTGGGCTCATCGGTATTTTGAAATGATTGTAGATTGATCTATTAAAGACCAGTCTGCAGATTTTGTTACACCAAATATTAAGAACAATATGTATGACTATTTTTGCAATAAAGCAATATTTTTTGATAGCTGCCTTTCCGTATAGTGGGCTCGCTTTGCAATCCTTGTTTTATTTCATGCTTTTTTTGAACATTCGGAGCGGGGCCCAGGAGCTTTACCAGGCTGGCAAAGAGAATCACCCAGCTGTAAGACTTTTGCTGTCCTCGTTTGTATCATCAGCACTCACCTTGAGACTCGGCACACAGTAGGTGCTCAGCACACCTTTGTTGACTGAATGAAGGAGTGAACCACTGAACAAACGGGCCCTTCGGTCTTCTCCTGGCCTTGAGTTCGTGGAATCCATGGGTCTCCTAAGGAGAATAAGGTTCTCAGGACCCTTTGCCGTCTGCTTTTTCCAGCAACAGCCCCCGGGGCCCCCTAAAAAGCCTAGGGAGTCTCCCCGTTAAGCGTTCAGGCCTGACCAAAGCGTCCCTGCTAAGCAAGACCCCACGGGCCCTTTGCTGCAGCCACACAAGCCATCAGCGCCCTGAGCTCCAGACAAGGCACGTCCCAAAGGGAAGAAGCGGGCCTCAGGCTCGGTGGGCCGGGTCTTAGTCAAGGAAGAGCCGCGGCCCCGCCTGCGCTGCCCGTTCTGGCCACGCGATGGCGCCGTGGCTGCACGCCATCGGCGCGTCCAGCCCCAGGTCGCCCACTTGACTCCCGGCCCCGACCACAGGCTGGGAGTTCAGTTCGCGGTTCGGTGCCCGGCTCCGCGGCCGCCGGGCTCCGGGCCTGGAAAGGGCGGTCGCAGGCCGCCCAGGGCCTCGCCGCAGCCTCTGTGGTTAACCTGCAGCGGCCGGTTACTCATCCGCTCGCCAGGGTTCCCATTGGTCCCGTGGGGCCGAGGACCATCCTAGGGCGAGGCGTGGGAACGCGGGCCACCGGTCCGGCTCGGCCGGGCAGGACGAGCGTAAGGGAGCAGGCTCCCGATGCCCTCGGGGTGCAACCTGCGGCGCCTGGCTTTCACACCCCGCAGTGCGCCACCCACGCGGGTCCTCAGAGGCCCCCTTGGTGCAGGGACCACGTGCTCCATCTCGAGAGTCAGAGGACTTGAGCTCTAGTTGCACCCTACCTTTCTGCCATTGTTTTGGCGTTTGCAGAATTGGGTAAACAGTGGTCCCCAGCTGATAGGGGTGGGCGACAGCTCTGCTGCCAAAGGCTGGCGCTCACCAGACACCGCAAGGCGGGGCCGTCCTCCTCTGCCCTGTGACTGCTCGCAGTGCCTCCACCAAAGTACAATGTAGGCCTCACACTTAGTTCATAGGATGGGGGTGGGAGGGAACCAACCCCTGCAGGCCGCGCACCTGGCCTGGCACACTGCGAACAGCCAATCCAGTTAACCTTTCTATTCCCATCGTGGACTGCGATGGTCAGGGTGGACCCCCAGACTCCCCACTGACTCTCCAATAACGTCACAACCCCAGGTCTCAGAGGTAGATGCAGGGATGGGGGCCCATACCAAGCCTGTGTCATCCAAGGGAACTTGGCCAGCTCAGAATGCAGCTCTTGGAAGGAAACTCAAGGTGGCAAGCATTCATTAGAGGACCTTGGAAAATGGAGAGATTCACTCTTCCCAGGAGGAAGCTGCCTTGCAGAGCCCAGAGGCTCCACTGAAACCCAGCCATACTGCCTGTGAAAACAGTGAGGCCTTGCTCCAGAGCTGGGGTGTGCATCCACTGAGCACTGAGCACCAGTACCTCCCCTGGTCCCTGTGCGCTGGGGCGTGCAGGGCCCAGCCCGCCCTCTGTGGGCCAGCCAGGCACCAGGGTGTCGATAATTAAGAGACACACGTCAAGAATGTAAACTCCAGCAGTTCCAGTCTAGGAAGGGTTCACTGGGTGCCTGAGGACAATTGCAGGCTAAGGGAATCTGAAAGAGCCAGTGTTGCTGTTTAAAGTGTTATCAGTTTAATGAACTGCTTATGAAGTGCTAAATGCGTGCAAGTGTAAACGCAGCATCTGGGCCTGTGTTTTATTTGTAGACTTCAAACTGGGCGCTTAGTGTTTGGAAAACGCCAATTAATGGTGTCAAATCAGAATTTTTAATGGGCAGCAAGAAGATTCTTTTGCGATGGCTCCCTAAACTATTTTAAAATGTATCTACAACACACACACAAGTACCACATTCACACGCAAACAATGCAAACCGCAAAGACTCAAAAGATTATTATTATTTAATGAAAGAAACCAGAATCTGCTGCTCTGTCCTGTGGGGTTGTGGGTTCTTGCTGGAGGGAAGAATGAAAAGCTTAAAATCAGAAGCACCATCAACAAAAATTTCCCAGAAGTTGTTCTAGGAAATTTGTCATTTCTACCCATTAATTCCAAGCCCAGAAAATAAACTGTCTTTGGGAATATTTACTGTGCTTTCATGAGAAAAATTTCCAAGCTAACCCTTGAAGTAAGTTGGATTTGAAACAAGTGGAAATATTGTGAAATTGCTTATTTTCTTCCAAAATTTGTTATTTTTCTTCCTTATGTCCTGTTAAATCAGTGCCGCTCATTAGCAACCATATTTTTGCATCATATACGCCACAGAATTTTTACTCCATGACTGCTTTCCAAATTAAACTTTTAATTTTCCAGGGAAAGTGTAACAAATGTTTAAATTGATCAGAAGTTAAACTAATGAGAGGAAGGGAAGAAAAATAAATAAAAAAGCTCAACTTTCTTCTACTCCCGTACAGATGCTGCTTTTTATCTGCTTCATGTGTTGGGGACACTTTCATCCCCAGTATCTTGAAAGGACTGTTCACGCAGCAAGAAGGCTCAGGAAAACTCAGAGCCGTCTGAACGTGGTGCCGCTGAAGAGTTTTGACAAATCCTGGTTGAAGGGAATGAAGGCAGAGCCAGAGGATTTCATTGCAGGATTAGGACGGTACTGCCAGCCACCAGTGGTACCCTGTTAGAGCTGGAAGGGTGTCCAGTCTGAAAGCCTTGTTTTGCAGATGGTGCGGCAGAGTTCCAGGGTGTGACAGCAGCACCCTCAGGATAGTTCAGTGATAAAGTTACAAGTAGAGCCTGTACCAGTGCTGAGGACACTTTAATGAGCAGCTACTACTCTCCTTAATGGGCATTCCCCTGCTTCCATGCACTAAAGGCAGCCGGATGAAACTTACTGCTTTCTGGCCACTAGCAAATAATTCCCTTCCTCAGAAGAGGGTGACCACGCAAATTAATTTCTTGAGGCCAGCTTGAGCAGTGTGGGACTAGGGGGGCAGGTATCTAAAGAGCAGTTTCCGGGAGAAAGTTGTAAACCTGACTATCACCATGGTAAGATAAGTCAGCTGCTCAGGTCAACAAGAATTATATATGGACCATGCCTGCAGTAGCCTGGAATGTTCCTTTTAAGAAAAATTTGGTAGCTTGATCCAGTCCAGAATATTTTGAGAAAGTATGTTAAAAGTATCAGATCACTGGGGAGAAAGAAGAAAAATAAAAGGTATTATAAAACTTCAATGCCAAATTAAACCATGAACAGATGGGTCAATATAACCAAATGTCTGAAACACAGGCCCTAATAGAGATGATATAGATAAAAAATTAGTACATGGTAAAGATCCGTGAGGAAAGGGAGATTAGTCAATAAATGATGTTAGGACTAACCATGTGGAAAAAATTAGAGCTAATCCTTGGCTTTCCCCATATACCAAAATAAATTCCACATGTATTTAACTGTTATACGCAAAAAGTAGCATACAAGTGGAAGACAGGTAAACTTCAGACCCTGAGAGAAGGACTTTGTAGATATAAAAACTTTAGAAATAGATTTAAAAGCAAACCATTATTGGGTTTGACCACAGAAATATTAAAGTGTCTAGATATCAGTAACACTAAGATGATGTTTATGATAAATATCACATAGAAATGATCTTACATTTATGTCAAAGGTGATTGTAAAGTGAAGAAAAGGATAACAATGTTAAAATAGGCAAAAGGTGATTAATGACAATAACATAAATGTTCAAGAAATAAGGAAAAAAAATCTTTAAATGTATTCATAAAAATATAAATCAAACCAATAATGAAAATTCGTTTTGCCCATCAAATCCTTCTAAGATATGTTCTCTTGCTCATTGCTGGTGGCAGTTCACACAGAGAGACACTGTGAAACAAAAAATGTTCACCCAGAGCCTTAAAAATGCCCCAATTCTCACATGATGTCTTTCTCTTTCTACAAACGCTCTGCCGTAACACAAGAACACAAAATAAGTTTACAGGGCTGAGATCACTTTAAAATGCTGGGAAACAGTCTACCCATCTAGTCTTCAGTAGTAATTCCAAATGGTGGAATAGTATGCAGTAGTTTTTTTGTATGATCTAAGGAAAGGAGGGCAGGAGAGAACAGAATACTGATGAAAGACTTTGGATGTACGATATATTTATTTTGTATATTGCAAAAGACTGAACAAAATATTCAAAAATTTTCAGTGTGGTTAGTAGGGATTGCATGTAATTTTAATTTTCTCCTCCTATGAGTTCATTTGTCCCACAGTAAACTATATTAATTTGGAAAATGACCGAGCTGTCTGTCTGATCTTTCCTGTGGGCCCTGTTGGCACGGGTGGGACAGATGTTTTTCCTAGTTGGTGGGTGGTAAGTCTTCTTTCCCTGGAAACAGGACCTTGTTCTCACAGAAGGCCCCACACTCACCAGGCTTCTTGAGGAAGTGCACTGGCCAGATCCCTCAGGGCAGGCTTCCCAGCCTAGACCTAGAGAGGAGGCAAGGTCTTCAACACCCCAAGGGGGTACAGCTTAATAGCCCACAGTCGTCTGCATAGCCACCTCTCAGAAGTGATAGGAAAATACTATCAAAGTAGGGCCTCAGAGTTGACACAGGTGCTGGTTCTCTGGGTGTCCACCAGGAAGCCAGAGGGCCTCTGTCTCAACCTTGGCATGGGTGTGCTCCAGCAGCCTCAGCACTTGCTGGCTCTGGGCCCCATCCCATAAACTGGGGAAGGAGCTCCAGAACCGACTCAGGAGATCAGTTGGCCTCAGGGCTGTTCTCTTTCAGGGTTTGCCCTAGAGCTCCACCCAGGGATGTTCTGGAACTGCTCTTGTGAGAGCCATGGTGTGCATCTCTTTCCAATTCTGTTCACCTTGTTGGTAGCTTGAGATTGGCCTTTGTGGGAATATTTATACCACAGAAACAGGCAAACACTACAAACAGGCCTGCTTTTTATTTTTTTATCGGACATCCTCACATTAAAGAAAAATCAAGCAGCTCACCACTGGCTGTGCTTAAAGCAATGATCATGTTATTATCTCTCACGGTTTCTGTGAGACAGAAAATTGCAAAGGACTTGCATGGATGGTTCTAGGTCTCTCGTGCAGTTGCAGTTAGACAGTGGCTAGAACTGGAAGAAGGGAGGGTTGGAGCCTCTGGGGCTGGCTGGGAATCTCTCACTCCTGGTGGTCATATCGTTTCTCCATGGGGGATGTGGGCTTCCTCACAACATGGCCGCTTTGGAACAGCCAGAGTACTTGCGTGGGGCCTCAGGACTCCAGTGAGAGTTCTCAGTTCCCATGGCAGAATGACATCACTCTGTGATCTTGCCATGAAGTCATAGCATCATTTCTACTGCTTATCTATTATGACAAGTAAGTCAGAAGCCCACTCAGTCTCAAAGGAAAGGAATTAGTCTCCACGCCTGGATGGTCGAGGGAGAAGTTTCTCTAAGAACATGTAGGATGAGAGGTGCTGTGTTTGGAAGGTGTCATCTGTCACAGAGTTTAAAATATACTTTGGGATTGACCTCCAAAAGTTATAGCATATTTTTCTAGATATTTGGTGTGTGTGGCTACTCTTCCTCTGTTGAGGAAGTATGATTTCTAAGAATCGACAAAAGGCATTGGAAGCCAACTCCAGCAAACAGAGCAGGTAGTTCTACTGGATAATAATCCTTCCAAAAAGGAGATGGCTCAGTGGTAACAGTCAGCTTTCACAGGAGACTTTATATGGGCTTAGAGACATTTTTGAATAAGGGTGGCTGGGGCTCTCAGAAATTAGTACACAGACTAAAATTTAGGGGGCTAAATTGACGAATTTTTTGGACTAAAATTACAGAAGTGGCGTGTCTTACTACACAATCTGCCCTGGTGCCTTGCAGCCACACTGGACCCTTCTCTGATAACCAACAGGGTATTAGCATTGTCCCAGGCACAGGAGAGCGACGAAGTAAATATCTGAGTGATTGGTTGATAAATTGTCCAGAGTGAAAATAAGCAGCGCTGGTCCCAGAAGGCCCTTAGGTCCTGACTTGACCAACCATGGAGAACAGTTGACGCCTTCTCTTCAAAATTACTTAAAGAAATTCCAATGTGTTTTAATTGGAGGACTTGGAGTATTTAAAAAATGTCCCCTTCTCTCCACATGTACTCCTGCGTTTTCCTCTTCACAGACTTCACAAATCCGGGCACCTGTTTCCTCCCCTTCCTGTGGGTGGGGCTGGTGGAGCGCAGCGGGGAGGGGGCACAGGTGCTGCTCCAGGGGTCTCCTCGGCTTTACAGAAGCACACCTGGCCAAACTGGCTCTCTCCTCAGGCCACTGGTCACCCTCCTAGTACTCAGGCCCTGCCTGGCCAACTGCTCATCATCCATCAACCATTTATCAAGACCTTAACTTATTTTTTCACTGGGACAGCGATGCCCCTGGAAGTCCTTATGCTTCTGTGCTTTCTCCTTAACCGAAGCTTAGAATTTCCCCATTCGTTCCCACCAAAGACTAGGAAGATTGTTTTAGTAGTTCTCACATTTGTAAAAGGTGGATATCCAAGTGCCCTCTTTGCTTTCCACACTAATTGTGGAGGTCAGACATTCCAGAGTAAATAGCTGTAAGACTCAGGGGCTGCTATCAGTTCCTGAATGACTACATAGAGCAGCACAGCACCCTTGACTGTCCTGCAGACCCTGACCGACGCACACTGATCATGGAATACACACACCTCTGTCAGGTTAAGGCGCTGAAGTTTTGAGGGTGAGTTAGTCATTGCAGGATAGCCGGGTCCAGCCAAGCTAGTGCTGTGGTCTGCAGCATGTACTGGCCATGTTCCCAGTCAAGGTTGGCTGGTGTCCCAGGTGCGAGAAACTACTTGGTGTCCCAGGTGTGAGAAGCTACTTCACTAGGGGCCAGAAATCTCACTTCATTTTTGCTTTGGAGAAAGTAAATATGGGTCTCTCAATGGCCAATGAATGATGTTTCCTCTAGACACGGCATAAGCACAGTGAATAGCTGATTCTTGACATGATTCTTATTACAGCATATATTAGAAGGCTGTGGATCGTGATCATTGTAGACAGTCTAGAAGCTGACTTCTGGCAAGCTAGGTAGGCCCTTGACATCTCACCTGAGTGAGATGAGTGCATAACCCATCTGTGTGTGTGTGCACGTGTGCGTGTATGTCTATGCATCTATGAGTTCAGAGGAGTTGAGAATAAAAGGGTTTAATATCTGCTCCATTTTATAGTTGGTCACCAGTGACTCTATCCAGGGAATCGATATCAAACAGCAACGGGTTTTTATAAATAGTAAGTGAAGGAAGTCAGAAAATCAACCCCCAAAGGGAGAGGGTTGGTTGTGTGTTGAAAGATTGCGCAGTGAGGCGTCTTTGTTAAAGCGCAGGCTGGGAACTCTGACTGGCTGGCCTGGAATCTTGGCTACACCTCTCCTCAGCTCCATGACCTTGGGATAGTTAGGAGAGGGTAAAGCGAAGGCAAAGGGCTCCTCTGCACCCTGGTGGCCAGAGCTTGGTCCCATGGCTGCACCTAGGTGCAAGGGAGGCTTGTAGATGTGGGTTCAGTACTGGGAAGCCAGGGGCCTAGCATAACCCATGGGCTCTACAACTAAAGAAAAGGAGGAAAGAAGATACCAGGCTACACGGTTTGCACTCCATGCTTGAAACAGTCCTGGGTGCTTAGTGAGTGGACAGTAATTGTGGGCTGATGCTTTTATCTGCCATATTGAACGGAGCTGGTGGTACTTTAAGCTCATTGTAGACCTGGCTATGTGCTCAGAGACCTTTGGGCTTCCTTTTGTGCTCAGGTTGAATATCCAGGCTGCCCTTCTGATTTTAAGCCGGTACAGGAAGAGAACTACCTGGTCCTTCCCAGGACCACAGGTGGCATGTCACCCTAGTTCCTCATCCCCGGCTCTTGGGTAAGGGCAGAGGGAAGGATGGGAAACAGGAAGACAGACAGGGCTTGTGGGGAGGCTGGAGCCTGGGGAGGAGGGCTGCCACTCCTGCGTCGCCCCCACATACTTTGGTCACCAGGATGTGGGATGAGCAGCATCCCCTCCCCAGGTGGGCATGACAAGTGAAGCTGGTGGTGGTGTCCTCACTTTCCATCTCTGACACTCAGCTACCCCAGCCGAGTAGGCTGTTGCCTAGATTTACCCTGTGGATGAACCAATGGTGGTCAGTAGAGTTTCCCCGAGAGACGTTCAGAGGATTCGCTGGGGCAAAATTATTCTCATAATGATACTAAGCTGCTCCTGTCTTTTTTGTTCTCACTCTCTTGTGGGGACATGGTGGAGTTTCCCAGAGGCTGTGAGCTGTACAGGGTCTCAGCAGAGCGAACAGGGAGCAAGGATGAGAAGCCACCAGCTTTCGATTACCCCACACTTTAAAGAGGCTTGAAAAAATGTCCATCCATTTCGCTCTTCTCAGCTGATGGAGATTTTAAAAAATTGTTGTTGCTGTTTTTTTCCTTACAAAAATGCATTCCTTATATAGTCATATAATGAGTTCATTATGTTTTTTTCCAACTAATTACTGAATGCATATTTTAAACATTCATAGTTTTAATTTCTGATATGACAAATAGCAACTGATATGACTTAAACTCCACAAAAGCTCTTGGGGGCTCTCAGTGATTTTCAAGATTAAAAAGGTCTTGGAGACCAAGTACTTGGAGAGTTTCTACTTTAACCAAACAACAACAACAACAAAAAACCAGTCTCACACATGACATGCACCACAAAGTTTTGTGACCAAGGAACCTTTCCTCACCAGACAAAGGGTTGGCAAACTTCTTGTAACAGGCTGGAGAGTAGATGCTTCAGGTGTGCATGGTCTCTTTAGAAACACTCCACTGGCCTCAGCATGCCTCCATCAGACACATGACAGGTGGCACATGCTGTGCTCCAACGACATTCCCTGGGAACACTGAAATCCAAACTTTGTGTGATTTTCATGTCAGAAGATATTGCTCTGCAACTATTTTTCTTCTGCCACATGAACACATTTATAAATCAGAGGGCAACCCTGTTCCCTACTATTTAGATTGGGAAAAACAATTATGCACACCAGGTCCCCACTTTCCTCAGTGCCATCAATGGCCTTCTGACTCAGCAGGCAGCAAAGGTCAAGGGTGCAGCCTGAAGCTTGCTTTCCTGGAAGGGGATATGTGCTGGTGCTGGTGCCTCTGAGAACCAGCAGTGAGGATCCTATGCAAAGGCAGGTCAAGCCAAGCAGGAAGAAGAGAAAGTCAGCCTGCTGAGCTAGAGTCAAGTCGAATGAGGGCCTCTGACATTTGGGACGCGCTGTCTTACACAAGTGCTTTTTATGAACAGGGTAGGGGATGTTGAAAGTTTAAAAATTAAAAATGTGAATCATATTTGTAGTAGATCATTTTCCAGAGAGGTTTCTGGAAAGGAAAAGGAAGTTGGCGATGCATAGGCAAGACCTGACCTGGGGAGGCGAGGCGGAGACTCACGCCTCCGACACAGCCCACAACCCGGTCGTTTCTGGAAGTTTCGATCTGATCCATCAGGTCACTGAGAGTCTGGAAATAGCGACCACTGGACCTCGCTCTAGCGAAATGCAGGGTTAGGTTCCAGGAGCCTCTGGCTGCCATGTGTCTGTCAACAGAGCAATATTTAACCTTGGAGCATGCGCGTTTCTATTTAGAGACCCCGCGTTTCTATTTAGAATGGACATGCATTGCCGATTCTCTGGCATTGAGCTGGTGGCCTGGAGAAAGCTCATCTGACGCGTCCATGAGGCACGTCACAGCCCAGAAAAGACCTCTGTCCACAGCACGACCAAGGTTACAGAAGGCAGGTGCCACCTTGCTCAGCCTCGCTGGCTCCCTGAGGCAGCTCAGGGCTTTCCCTGCTCTGCGCTTACCAGACTGACTGTCAAGTTCAAATTTGAGGTTACAAATGAATTTTGTCAGGGAATGAATTCACAAACCCAGAATCCATGATGGAATCAACTGTATATGTATTGTTGGTACCATCAAAGAGCTCAGGATAAAATTGGGTATCTGCATTCTGGAAGGGAGCTGAGTCACATACACCAAAATCAGTTCAATTTCTGAGATTTATCTAGAGAGAATCATCAGGCAAATAGATGAATAATTATGCCCAAGGAGGCTGGTTGAGGAACTATTTATAACATAGTGGAATACTATGCAATCACTAAAAAGAATGGATTGATGAATATTTATTAATACAAAATTTATAAAATGTTGTAAAGTGAAAATACAGTTTGCCCTCTGTATCCATGGGTTCTGCAGCTATGGATTTAACTAACTGCAATTCAAAAATATTTGAAAAAAAATTGCACAGGTATTGGATACATACAGATTTCAATTTCTTGTAATCATTTCCTGAACAACACATTATAACAACCACCCAGCATTTACATTGCATTTGTTTTTATAAGTAATGTAGAGATAATTTGCAGTATAGAGGAGAATGTGAACAGATGATATACAAATGCTATGCTGTTTTATATAGGGACTTGAGCATTCTCAGATTTTGGTGTCTGTGGGAGGTCCTGGATCCAATCCCCAATGGATAATGAGGGCGACTCTACAGTCAAATGTTACCCACACAGTTCTATTTCTATGAATAAATATGTTTCATTTATGAATTATGCTACAGACATACTCACTTTATGATCTAAATATACTTTGCTTATGGGTAGAAAAAATTGGAAGGATTATATATATCAATAAGTTACCCTAAGAATTAAGACGACAGATGAATTTAGTTTTGTTTTTTGTACTTTTTGGTGTTTTCTAAATTTGTTTACAATGACTGAGCTATCTTTTTAACTAGAAAAGTATTATTTTTATAACAAGCATTTAGGGGGTAACTTACTCTATGCCAGGCACTGGGGTAAGTTCCTGAACTCTTGGATTTCTATTTAAAATCTATCAAACAATAGTGGTTTATATTTCACAATTTGTAATAAATATAGAAATCAGCTTAAGATCCCCTAGCCTCCTTCCACAAATCTGGAAGGCCCTGGAGAGCCAGCTCCCTCTGACACATCTTGCTGACATTCTGGGAACAGGAATCAGAGGTGGAGTCTCTGGCCCAAATCCCCGGTGCTCAGAAAGTGCCGAAGCCTGAGCCTTTCCAGCCAGGGCAGAATTCCTGGGGCTTGGCCACAGGGACCGGGCTCACAGATTCAGGCAGGAATTTGTCTGCCTCCTCTGTTTTTAAAAGAAATAGCCTCTGCCTAAGCTGGGTTGAACCTCACATTATCTGGTTTTCCTCAAAGCTGGAGCAACGAGGAGCTGGAGCTCCTCAGGGACGGGGAGCAGGGCTTCTGGGAGAGCGTGGGCTCCGCCCCAGACCGAGTTCGTGGTCAGCAGGGCCCATCAGGTGGGATGAGCTTCACAGATGGGAGCTCATCGGCTTGAGGGTTTCTACTCGTAATGTAGCCCTGGAGCGTTGCTTTATGCCCAACCTGTATATTTCCAACAGTCCACAAATCAACAAATGTCCAAAGGTGATAATGCGAGCTGGGTTCACGCTCCAGCCCTTTCTGCATGCACCGTTTCCTAGCCCCAGCCGCTGTGGTACGGGGCTGGGCGAGCCCCAGCGTTCCCACTTTCTTCTTCTACTCCATAATTTGAAAACTGCGGCAGTTGCTGTGTCTGAGACCTGAGGACTTGGATGCAGGACTTTCTGTGCCCCATCTGCCCATGTGACCTTCACTAAGTCACTGATCCTTTCTGGTCTTTATTTGAAAAATTAAGTGTAAAAATAAGGTCAGGTTTGGATTCATTGATTTATAAAATACAAGTTGGGGAAGTAACAATTTGGCCCCAACCTAGATACTGGAACATGGTCTTTCCCACTGAGGTGTGGGTCTCCACAGCCAAGTCCAGTACCTGGAATTCCACGATGCCAAAGCAGAGATGGGACTGAAGCTCTACTCAACTTCAGCATGGTTGAGCTTCGCAGGGGAGGCGGTATGCAGGCCAGAGTGGGGGACCTTCCCAAATTACACTAGGTAGGGATCCCTTGACCTATAGAGAACAAGTCAGTCCCGCTGGGGCCAGCCGAATGGAGCTTCCAGGATCACACTGCAGAATTAGGCATGGTTTGTGGTTCCTTTCAGGGGGCCAGATCCAGCAAGAATGGTGTAAATGTCAGTTTCATGGAAATCCACTCTAAAAGCCCTGATCAACTTCTCAATCACCAGCTCCTCTTTTTCCTCCCTCCCACCTTTCCCAGAGCGCCCAAGGCGGTTCTGAGATCAGAGAGCATGATTACAAATGAGCTGGGGCTCTGGGATGGCCTACAGCTTAATTAGTTCCCTCCCTGCATCCCTCCCTGCACTGTCTCTGTGGCTGGCCTACGACTTGCTGAGCGTGAGAGTCCTGGCTGCCAAAGACTTCAGAGCAGGAGCTGTTAGCATGCTCTGCTTGGTCCCTCCTGACACCCGCATCTAGGTTGCTGCAATTAGGCCCGGCCAAGGAGAGGGAGAGCTGAGCAGAACTTCTCCCTGTCTCTGCTGTGCATCCAGAGCTGGCTGGGGAGCTGCTTATCTGGGCCAGCCCGGAGGTGAGGCGTGGAGGAATGTGGCAGGGCATTGGCTGCAGGAGCCTGCACCCGCTGGGCCCGGCCCAGGTCAGGAGGCTGCCGGCTGCAGGTGTTCTTTCTTTCCAGGGGCATCTGTCAGGACAGGGCCAGGCATTGAGAAGGCACCTGGGGCTAAACGGACCTGTCCCCCACACACTGCCAGTACCAGTAAAGGGGAGGGACGTCTCAAGAGATAGGGGCTGGGATGGCCACCGGGCAGGGCAGGAGCCCCCCTGAGCAGCACAAGCCAGTGCCCCTAGAAAGGGCTCTGGGCTTGCACCACAGCAAAAAGACAGACTGTACAATCACACCTGGAGGGCCCTTTTCAAGAGGAAATGCAAACCCTTAAGTTGATTTCTCAGTCCGCCTGACATCCTCGTGCCTAAAGACCTGCACTGACAAAGTTTGTGGCTTGAGGTGAGGCACTCTACCCTAAAGTGAACTCATGCCTCTCTCTCCTGGAGAGGCAAAAGGTTAGAGGAGGAACCTTGAAGGCAGAAAAGAGGCCACCAGCTGGGCACCGATGGCTGCACAAGAAGACGATGGAAGAAAAGCCAGTGCCACCTCCCTGCTCCAGACCCCAGCTCCCTCTGCAGCCAGGAAGGACTGCACAGGCTGACACAGGAGCCCAGACCCTACAGAAGGGCACAGGACACACCCTCCTCCCTAGAGATGGGGGAAGAGCAAAAGCGACTTATTTGTGTTGGACTTGAACGTCTCTAAAACTATCTTCTGTCTACAAGTCGACTGTCACTCAGGTTCAATCTCTATATAAAAGCATGTTCCAGGGGTCGCTGGGATGCATTTTATGGAGTAGGGAGCAGGTTCCCCAAAAGCAAGCACCCAAGGCCTGAGAAGCATGTCACACAGGCCTGTCCGTGCCAAGAGAGGAAGAAACACGGATCCCAAAATCTCCGAGGCCTCCCATAGACTACAGCCCTGTGGCGGGACAGGGATGCCTGGACCAGCGCCTGCCCCATGGCTCTGGGGATGAGCTCGCTCGTCCAAGAGGTCCTCAGTGTTCACATCCTGAGATTCCCACTCACCTGCCAAGAGCACAGCCCGAACCTGGCAAGGGGGCTGGTAGCCCAGGGCGGTCAGCACAGCCCACACTTTATTCTTTGGCAAAAAGGATTGAGGGGGAGCGTTAGGATGTGAGAGAGAACTTTGCACAGGTCCCCTCCTGTCTCAGGAATAATGCTGTGTTGCTCTCCCCTTCACTGAGAAGCGCCCTCTGTGTCTCCTGCAGCTCCGAGCCGCAGCATTATTGCATTATTGTTACATTGTTCGTGGAGGATCGCATCCAGTCCACGCTGTGTGAAGCCAGATGGCTGGACACTTGCTGCATTTATATTTTCAATAAGCATTGACTGAATGCCACATGCCTGGCAGGTGCTATTTTGGAGGTGCTGAGAGGCCAGCAGGGGAGATAATTATATAAAACCAGGAAAGCCCCAGAAGAGAGAAGGGGCCCTGTGCAGAGGCTTGGGGACCATTCCATTTATTCCGGCTGAAGGTAGGGGGACCACAGAGGAGGTGACTGCTCGGTTGAGCTTCTGAAGGGACAGGGCTGTTCCTGGGTCCTGGCCTAAGAGGAGGCAGAGCGTGGGGTGCTGGGAGGGACTGTGAGCTGAGAGAGGCCCAGCCTCAGCCCTCAGCAACTGGCAGGTGTCCCCTTGGCTCCGGGAGCTACCAAGGATGCAGCAAATGGACAGTGTGGGCTTCTAGCTCAGAGTGTAAACCTGAAGGGAGGGAAGAGAGAAAGGAGGCTCTTCCGCCAGCTGCTTTTTAGCAACATCATCCCTGTTGGTCCCCAAGAGCCATGACGGGAGATAGCCCTGTACTGCCCTTCTGGTTAGTGCACCTGGCATCTCTGTAGCTTTTCTGTCTATAAACCAGGAGTGTTTTCATGAAGGCCCCCACTAGCTTTGGACCTGAATCTGGGGCCAGTTGAAACCCCAGGCCTTGTTCTTTGAGGTGTGGTCCAGGGCCCAGCAGCTTCCACAGGACCTACGAGCTGCTCAGGCCCTGCCCCAGGGCCACTAGATCAGATTTCTCCAGCTTACCAGGGCCCTGAGTGCTGTTCTGAGGTTTCCTGGACCAAGGGCTACTGCCTGGGGCAATTCTACCTGAGGCGGGGACTCTTCCACTTCCAGCCTCAGGCCACAGAGTGGGGGGGGGGGGTCAGGTAGCAAAACCAAGAATTGTCTCCAGGTTCCAAATTGCCTTTTGCTGAGATTTCTGGATATTCCAGGGGCAAGTCCAGCCAGCAAGGGCTCAGTCACTTTGGGACACATGGCATCAGGCACACAGTCAAGAAACGAAACCACCTAGGAATGCAGGTGAGCTCAGGTGGCTGGGCAGCCGGGACTCCTGTCCTGACAAGCTGCATGTGTCTCACCAGGTGGTGACCTGCACAGGCGGAGTCATGTGCCCAGGACCTGTCAGCAACTACCTTATCCATGATTATCAGGATTTTCTTTCCATTTGGCCCCAGAGAAGAAGCTGCCACACAAAGAGTTCAGCAAAGTCTCTGGCCTCGCTCTGGGATAAAACTGTATCCACAGAGGCAAAGAATACGCAGCTTCCCAGAGTGTGCGTGTGGGGAGGAGCAGGCACGGCTTCTGCTGAAATCTGATGTACCTGCAAGAGCGACGTGCAGAAAGGCTATCCACCTGGGCTGATCTGCCCGTCACAGCGTGAGGAAAACGTCTCAGCACATTCAGGGCCCTGAGCATTTGAAAATAATAAAAAGGAAAAGGAAAAGTTTTGAATTAAAATTTATAGTTGAGCCTGCCTGTCTGGGAGGAGCTGGCTTTAGTGGGCAAGGCTGACGCCAGCCAGGCTGCAGGGGCTGGAAGAAATCAGACACCAGTGAGTTTGTCAGTGAGGAGGGACGACTCTCACATGCCAGTGCGGTGGCCCTCTTGGCCAGCTGCTCCCGACTCTGGCTGCACATTGAATGCACCTGGGAGACTTTAAAAATAGTGATTGCCGAGGCCACACTACACACCAAGCCAACCTGAAGCTCTGTGGGTGGGGCCGGTCGCTGGAAGATGTGTAAGGCGCTCCAGGTGATTTTAACTGATGCCAGTGTTGAGAATCACCAGCCAAGGACAGAGGCCAGAGGTGGAGGAAAGGAGATGGGTCCCTTGTGTCTGTCCACCTTCCCAATTCCTCCCCTGTGCTGTCTTCAGGCCTTGGTGGGGGCAGGAGGATCATCTTCACGTAGGGATCTATTGTAGGTATAGCAGCAGCCCCACCCTGGCTTGCTCTTGAGCAGCGTGGACACTTCCAGTTTCTCCCAGAGGCTCTCCTTTAAAGAACTTGCACAGCAGGGACCTCACTGAACCCTTTGTATTTATTTTCTATAGTTGAGATAACAGATTACTACAAATTCCATGGCTTGAGATAGCACAAACTTATCACCTTTAGTTCTGGAGGTTAGAATCTTGAAGTCAAGATGCCACCAGGGCTGTGTCCCTTGGAGGTGCTGAGGTGGGAGCTGTTTCCTTGTCTTCCAGTTCCTAGAGGCTGCCTGCATGCCTTGGCTCAGGGTCCCTTCCTTAAGTCCCCCCAACCTCTGCGTCCATCTCACAGCTCTTTCTCTGGCTCTGAGTGTCCTGTGTCCTCTTCTGAGGATGCTGTGATTACCTCGTGCCCACCAGGAGAATCTTCCTGTCTGAGGATCCTTAACTCATTCACATCTGCCAAGTCTCTTCGGCCGTGGGAGATCACGTTCTCAGGCTGTGGTGATTCGGATGTAGACATTTTGCAGGGGAGCATTACTCCATCTCCCACACCCTGACCACAGCGGCGAGAGTCAACTGTACATTGTTACAGCCATTCTTATACTCACTGCAGATGAGAACATGGACAGCCAGCCAGAGACAGGCATCTCCTAGATAAGAAAGGTGAAGGTCTATTCTGGTAATCCTCTACCAGCTGCCACTGCACCCAGGAGCCACCCCTTGGAGCATCGCCTGTCTCCACTCTCCAGCTGCAGATCACTCCCTCTCCCCTCCATAAAGCCCAAGGTGACTCCTGCCCTCCTGAAGGGGTAGTTGTTCCTGCACACTGGTGTTGGACAGCTTCACCAGCACCAGCTACTCATATGGAATTGCTGCCCTCAGACCAGGAGTGCCTCACGATGGGTACAGGAAGCCAGGCCTCCCTCTGGGTGGATGGCTGTGATCCAGGGCTTTCCTTATCTCCTTGACTAGGTCCTGTGCCCCCTCCACACACACACCTGAATGATCAACACATGCTGCCCCTATGACATTTGCAGAATTCTATCCTCGCTCATGTTCTTGGTTATTAACTTTGGTCTTTCCCTCCTAGATGTCGACTCCAGGAGGACAGAAAACACACTTGCTTTTCCTCACCAGTGCCTTGTGGGGTGGAGGTTGCATTTTGCAAATTCTGACAAATGCAGAAGTCCTTGCCAGACATCTCAGGGACGTCTCCCAAGAGACTGAGGGTTCAGCCCTGGTTCAGCCACCTTCAAGTTGTGTGATCTTGACAAAGTCACATAAAAATCTTTTGACCTTAATTTTCTATACTTGTAGATAAATGATTTCTCCAGCTTCATGATGAGTGATTCTGAAGAGCCCAGTGATGTGGGCTGGATCTGAGGTCCCCCCAAGGCCATGGGTTGAAATCCCCAGACTGGGGTGCTAATGGGAGGCAGTAGAACCTTGAGGAGATGGGACCTGGTGGGAGGAAGCCAGGCTATTGGGGACATGCCCTAGAAGGGGCCATTGGGACCTCAGTCCCTTCCTGTCTTTCTTTGCTTTCCAGCCACCAGTAGATGAGCGGCTACCCTGCCCCTGTCATGTGTGATACCACCACAGGCCCAGTGGTAGCAGAGCAAGGTGACCATGGACTAAAACCTCTGGAACCATGAACCCAAATAAACCCTTCCTCCTTAAATTGTTTATCTCTGGATTTTGTCAGAGCAGTGGAAAGCTGACCAACGCTAGTCTATCATTTGACACCTGACCTTTATCCTCTAGCCATTATGAATTGCATATGGCAGCTGGGTGCCAGGGAAGTTGCCCTAGATTTTGAATTCAACAGCAATGTGTTCTTGGGAAACCTGTTTTCTCTCTCTTTTTATTGACAAAATCTTCTTATCTGTAAAATGAAAATTTACTGCACGGTGTTGAGGCATGTCACCTAGCTCAAAGCAAGAGCTCAGTAAGTCTCAGCATTCCTTCCTTTCTCTCATCCTCCTAACCAGAGCAAACCCTTCGAGGTGTCCTCTCTGCATCTCGAATGCTCTAAACGTGGCTGCTCTGAGGAAGGGGCAGTCACACAAAGCTGCATCCAGATGTGAACAGCAGCTTTACCTATAATTGCCCCAAAGTGGAGAAACCACACAATTGCTATCAACAGACCAATGAGCGACCAGAGCATGGTGAATCCACACATGGAATGTTTCCCAGCCATACGGAGCAGTGAGTGTAACAAGCTGCCACAGGATGACCTTGGGAATCTTAGGCCACATGGAAGAGGATAGTCACAGTCTGGGCAATTCCACTCGTACTAAGTGGCCAAATAGGCCAGACCAGAGAGACAGGCAGTGGATCAGCAGTTGTCTAACTCTCGGGAGGCTGGAGAGGATGGAGGGATTGGGGAGTGGTCACTGATGGGCAGGGGGTTTCTTTCTGGGTGTTGAGACTGTTTGGAAGTTAGACAGTGGTGATGGCTTTTTTAAAACCACTGAACTGTAAGCCTTTGAATTGTGCACTTGAAAAGTGTGGCTTGCATAGCATGTGAACGGTATTTAAATTTTTCAAAAATCCCTCTAAGGGGTGCAGGGGATGAGCAGCCAGGGGTAGGCAGCTCTGGTGGAGGTACTGCCCCAGCTGCCCCTGTTCTCGGCCCTTGCAGTCTTCTCTTGCTTTGGTCTCCTGATAAATCTCTCTTCTTTTTCTGCAGATGCCACACACTTAAGGAAGGGGGAAATGCTCTTGTTGCTTAGTTGCAAGGAAATGGTTGAGACTTTTCAAAGATAATTTTATTAAAATGTTTGAAAGAGGTGGGGGGAGGTGGGGCATAAAAATGTAAATGCACAAAGAGATGGAGGTGCTCTGGAGACCACAGTCCATACTCTAAAGCAGCCAGGAGCACCAGCCAACTCTTGTGTCCCTGAGTCCTTCCCAGACCCTCAGCTCTGTCTAGGGAAACCAGTGCTGAAGTCCCCATTTGGAAATGCAGGACAATGTTGCCAGCCCTGCTTACCTTTCATGCTGGGCCTGACCTGACCTGCAGCTGGTCACAGTCCAGAGGGAACATCTGGCCGTGGGGTTGATGGTCCTGTGTAGAATGCTACCTGTTTCTTGCAGGCTCCGGGATCAAGGCATGGTGAGTAGAACGTTCCTGAAGACTCTTGGCTCCAACTACTGTCCCCTACCTTGCCCCATCAGAGGAGGAAAAGGCTATTTTTGTTTTGCCTTTTTTTTATAGTTGACCCACAAATGCTTGTGGATGGTCCATTACCCAGGACCTCGTAGCTCATAACACTCTCTGGCTTCCCAGGAGGGTGTAGGTCCCTTGCCTCATGTTTAGTCCATAGTTCAAAGGTCACCAATTCAATTTCTAGGCTATCCTAGCAAAACAGAGAAAAAGAAGTAATTACTCTTGCCTAGTTTTGCTTGGGTGATTTTAGAACAAAAGGTATGTGCCACGCCAAATCTTTGGGTGTGCTTGGGTTGGTGTGAATTCCGGCAGCCACTGTTCCATGGGCCCCTGAGCTGAATGACGGGGAAAAGCCCACACATTCAGAATGGTGGGTGGGTAGCACCTTGGGGCCCTCCAGGGACCACCACCATCATTACCAGTGTGGGGGACGCTTTCTTTTCCCTGCCAGCCCCCACTTAGCTCTGAGGCGGCAGCTGGCATATCTAGAGTTTGGAATATGAGACGGTGAGTCGCCTGTTTCCTGAGCTTTAGAAGCTTATTTACCAAGCTCTCCAGTTCCTGGATTGAAAGGCTCACACAAGATGTAAGATATTTCTCAAAACAATCCAGGGCTCAGTCAATATTTATAACCAAGGGGCTTCAGCTCAGGTGGCTTCGTGAGAGTGTTTGAGCTCCACTTAACTGCTGAGCATTGATCAACTCGGGAGACCTTTCCCTGGCCAGCTCCTCCGTCTTTATTGTGCCCTGCAATTGGGAATACACTTGACTTTCAAAGGCTCGACCTGTGCCATTCAAAGGGAAAATTCCCACCTTATTTTTAAGCCCTATCTTGTTCTCTTGCAGTCTGAATAAACATTACTCAATAGCTGGAGTTGCTTAAGCATCAGTCATTTCCACTTCAAGGAAAAGGTAAAGGGAACGAAGATGAACTTCACAGAAAAGGTTGAAGTTTAACCTCCACCGCGGGGTGCATTCCACGCTCGTTCAGATTAGTTCTTCAGAAAAAAAAAAGCCCCAGAGAACTGATGTTACCTCAAGTTCACTGCAATTCTTTCTCTCAAGGATCACACTTGACGATGAAGCAAGCCACCCAGGAAGCCCCGGGCAGGTGGCAAACTCCCCGCCAGTGGGGGAGTGTGTGCTTCTCCTCTTTCAAGTGGTTTCCACAGACCCTTTGCCTCTCTCCTCTCCTCAGTGCACCCATCTCCTTAGACGTGTCTCTGGCCCAGTCCCGCACCAGAGATCCTGCCAGCGCAGCTCCCAGTGCCTGAGCTTCCACCAGCTCACCCTAACCCTTCCCCTCTTTCCCTCTACCCATTTTCTGAGTGATAAAAACATCATGCCCTCTATAAAAAAATTAGACCCCCTCAATTTCTCATTTCTCTAATCTCATTGACTTCCCAGATGCCATTTTTGGCTCTGAGATGCAGAAATCCTACACAGAGCAGGGCAGTGTTTTTCCAGGTGTGTCTCGGACCACCTGTGTGCCCCTAACCGGGGGAGCTTGTTAAGCACATAGACTCCCAAACCCCAACCACCTCTGCTGAAGGGACTCCGGGAAGGGAGTCTGTATGTTTAACAAGCTCCCTGGGCACTTCTGCTCAGGGACATTGAAGGTCACTGAGGGGGCATGGCTCTGCAGGCAGAAAAACCCTTGCTGGATTCTGTGCTTTGCTCTCTACAAAGTAGCACAATATTTAAAACAGCTTCACTGAACTACGAGACTGTGAACCCGTCAAATCAGTGGTTTCCAGTTCATTCACATAGGTGTGTGACCATCGCTATAATCCATCAGTGTGAATTAGTGAACATTTTGACCACCCTCAAAGAAACTCTGTCTCCATTAGCATCATTTCCCATTTGCTCTTTCTTCCCACCAGCAGCTCTACGCAACTGCTAATCATCTTTCTGTTTCCATGGAGTTGCCTGTTCTGGACATTTCATGTCAATGGAATCACACAATATGTGGCCTTTTGTGTCTGGCTTCTTTTACTTGGCAGAATGTTTTCAAGGTTCATCCTTACTGTACCATGTGTTAATACTTTATTTCTTTTCATGGCTGAGTAATATTCCATTGTAAAGAGGCCATCTTTTATTTATCCATTAGTCTGTTGATGGGCGCTTGGGTAATTTCCAATCTAATAAGGCTGCTGTGAACATTTGTGCATGGATGCTTGTTTTCATTTCCCTTGAGCTATACCTGTGCATGGATTGCTGGACCATGTGATAACTCTATGCATAACATTTTGAGGAACTGTCGGGTTGTTTTCCAAAGTGATCTGCGCCATTTCCCCTTCCAACCAGCAGTGCACAAAGGTTGTAAATTTTCCACATCCTTGACAACACTGTCACTTTCTGTCTTTTCTATCATAACCACCCTGTGGTTGTGGATGTGTAGGAGGTCTTTCATGTGATTTTGATACACATTTCCCTAATGAATAATGATGTTGAGCATCCCCTGCACTCGTTGGCTGTTTGTGTATTCTTGGAGGTAGCCGCATGGTTTAGGAAAGCCTCTCTGAGCTTCAGTTTCCTTGCTGGTAAAATGGAGGTCACTGACAATGTGATCAGATTAAACGAGACCATGAAGCTGCAGTCCAGGCCCTGACACACAGCAGTCACTTAGCAGAGGTTAACCTCCACCACTGATTTCAAAATGTATCAACCTAGATAGGATGAATTCATGATTCCCAGAATTCCTCTTCCTGTATGGTTCTAGGTCAGGACTGGCCACTGAGATATCAGAGGACATGAGTGGCTTGGTAACCACTTTATTGTCTGCGAGTTGGGCTGGTGCTCCCTGGCACCTCGTGCCCATGCTCTGCTGTCCGACTTTACTGGCTGGAAGCTGCCAGTGTACCTGCTGCTCTGTGGACTCCCACATCCCCAGATCCTGGGCCAGGTACTTGTGCATTTCTGTGGCAGAGGGCACAATGTCTTCAGCAGATGACCGATGCTATCAAAGCTGGGAAACCAGCTTGGCTCCCAGTTAGTCCTCGTGGGTTCCAGCTCATCCTTTCTCTCCTCATCCAACTCTTGCTTCCCCGGCTGCTGGTTTGACTGAATGAAATTAACTTCAGGCTCAACCAGAGGTAACCACCTTGCATAGAATTTTCTATGAGCTTCTGGTATTTTATGACACATTTTCTGAAAGAAATTCCTGATCCTCTATCATTCAGAGTGATTTGCCTTTCTGATTGATCCTGTGACATTCGATCACCAAAGGCAGTTATGGCAGTTTCTCTCCCTCTCAAGAAACAAACCAGGGACTGGGACTCATGAGATTTGGTGACCTGGAGTTTCTGCCATGCTGGTAATCCAGGTCCAAGGCAGAGGAAACCTCTCCCTGCCCCTCCTCTGTAATCTCCCTATTGCTGCTATGACCACTGACCTCTTGGCATAAACACAATAAATTTATGATTCTGCATTTCTAGAGGCCATAAGCCCAAAATGTGTCTCACTATGCCAAAATCAGGGTGTCATCAGAGCCAAGCTCCTTCTGGAGGCTTTGGGGGGAAATCTACATCCATGTCTTTTCCAGCTTCTGGAGGTCCCCTGCATTCTTTGCTATGTGGTCTCTTCGTCCTCTTCAAAACCAGTAGGTGGGCATCTGGGAAGCATCCACTCTCTCACAATGACCTTTTTACAAGCACTCTTAGGAGTGTACTAGGTCCTCCCGGATGATACAGGACAATTTCCCCATTTCAAGATCTGAGAAGACGCATCTACAAAGTCCCTTTTGCCATAAGGGAGAACATTCATAGGTCGTCAGGGTTAGGACTTACACATCTGTGGGGTTTTCTGCTGGCCACATCTCCAGAACCACTCTCCCCTCCTTATCTGTGTGGTCAGCACCGAGAGACTGACCGTATAATGGCATCTGCCAGCCGTCTTGCCCTCTTTCTGCTGCTAGGATGCAGCCAGTAGTGAGGGGGGCGAGGAGTTAGGTACCAGCAAAGATCAGAAAACAGAGGAGTTCCCGGTTCCCTCCTCAGGGAGGCACTGTGGGTAGGGTGTCTCTCTGCCAAAGGACAGTGACAGTCAGCCCTTCTTGCACAGCTCTGGCCGTATTCTACTTGTCTTAGGCCCAGGGAGAGCAACAGTGTCCCTGCCTGGCTGGCCCTGAGGCTCTGCACCATTCATTCTACATCGGTCCCCTCTAGCCACACCTCCGTAACAGTTCCTGCTGGATATAAATACAACAGCTAAAACTATGAAACTCTTAAGACATAACATGGAGACAGGATTCATGGCTGGGTTCATTGGCAGCTAAGACACAGAAAGCACAATCAAACAAAGAAAAATTGATGAATTGGATTTTGTCAAAATTAAAAACTTTTCTATCAAGAGCCGCTAGCTTGAAAGGGAAAACCCACAGAACAGGAGAAAATATTTGCAAGTTACACATCTGCTAAGTCTGCTTTCTTGACTACATAAAGAACTCTTTAACAAGCAACAACAGAAAAGACAGCAGAAATCAAAATGAGCAAGGGTCTTGAGTAGACATTTCTTCAAACAGAGATAGATGAATGGTAACTAGCGCATTAAGAAGGGTTCAAGGTCGCTGGTGAACATCAGCTCTCAGCTCTGAGTAGGGCAGCACATGGTGGCTCATCATTCCCACAGCCCATGGAAGAGCAAAACAGTTAGGTCTTGAACTAGAGCAGAGGGGGGCATGCCCTCAGCTTCAGTGACCTAAAGACCTCCCGCTAGACCCCACCTCTCAATAACACCTCCCTGCAAAGCTTTCAATTACAGTGGGTCCTTGGGGAACACTACAGTTAAACAAACAAACAAAAAACAAAGCACTGTTCTTTTTAAATGTCTTTAAATTTGTCAAGCCCTTGGAATCCTGGTGATTCCAAGACATCACCATTGCCAAGGTTGATCCCTAACTCTTGGTGGATCCTGCCCATCCCGCAGGATTGCAGCATTGCTCCCGATCACTGCTCCTGCTGAGAGGGTCCTTCCTGCACAAGCACGGCTCCTTCTAGAAATGCAATGGAAGGTCAGTTCATCTCAGTGGCCAGTGCTGACCACCACACGGAATGAAGACCAGAGCAAGAACAAGATGTCCTGTGCAGATTCCTGAAGTTTCTTACACATTAGAGACATACCTGAGGCTACCTGGGAACTCCTGCTCCTCCTTCTTCTTCCCCTTATTCCTTTTTGAGTGGGGGTCTCATTGTGCTGCCCAGGCTGCCTTGAACCCAAGTTCAAACAATCTTTCTGCCTCAGTCCTTGTGTAGAAGGACTATACACAGTTTGCCACCACCATGCCCATCCTTCCGACCCCTCTCCTGGGGAAATGAGGACAATCTGTCCTGGATTCTCCTTTGGGGCTGGAGGTGAGTGACCCAGGAATCTCTGTCCCATTCTTCTGGTGATGTGATCTGGGCAGAAGGTTTGGAGGCAACTGTTGGCCCAGAGTTGGGCTTAACAGAAACCTCCGTCTCATCTTCAAAGTTCCTCAGTTCTTGTTGGCTGGGCCCTCTACTCCCTCTCTGTTCACCCCAAAGGGCACCAGGCTCTTGGGCTGGTTCTCCAGGAGGAAGCCCTGGAAATGGCTCCTCACTCACCTGATTCCTCTGTCAGTCTCCAGAAGCACCTTCTCCCTGCAGCTCAACCTCAGGCCAGTCTCCCCCAGCCCACAATTTCCTGCTCCTGCTTTCACTCCAACCTGGTCCCTTTCTCTCTCCCATTGCACTCTGACCTTCCTTGCATTTCCATTTTCTTGCCCCCTGGCTATGAGGATCAAACCCTCTGTTCCATTCCGCATAAATCTCCTCAAGCAGCTTGAACGTATGGGCAGAAAGCACCTGCTTTTAGACTCTTGCAGCAGACAGTGGGTGTTATTGCAAAAGAGCTAACATGGGAGCCTGCGGAGGGAAGGGCTGTTCGTTGTTCACGAGCATTGTTCATCACGTGACACAAAGCTCAAGGCTCCTGTCAGCCAAGCTATGTCTCAATGTGCTGCTGGAGCAGGGTACCCTTCACATGTCTAGAATGGACCCCAATTTATGGGGCTTTAAGATCAAAACAAGGTCAGAAGAAAGTTGGCTGACTCACTGGGAGTCCAAAGTGATTTCAACTGAAATAAGTAGAGAATTTATTTCTACTTATTTTAATACGGTAAAGGGAGTTTCAGATCTAGTGTCTGATGCTCCATCTCCTCACAAGGGGCAACCTCCCGGCTTTGCCCTTGGCTTCCTCCTTTGTTGTCTGCACTTGCTGTGTGGACGCTACTGTATAAAATCCCTACCTGCTGGTGCAGACTGTGCTGGGAGGCAGGGTGCACTGGACCACAGCGTATCCCGAGCTCACTCCTCCTCTTTCTTCTCTGGGATTATTTGGTTGCCATCATCTCCAAACCACTCTGCCCGCTGGTGTCCCTATCTGTGGTGCTATTGTAAAATCCAAACTCAAAATGGAGTCACCCTGGCTCAGCCCTGCACATATCAGCTAACCTGCTCTTTGTGCTTCTGTGATTAATGCTTTGCCATGCTTGCTTCTCACGGATGGGGGTGCAAAACCACAGGCTGCCAGACCCCCTGGCCAGTTCCAGGAATTGAAAAGGGACATAGGAGATGCCGTCATGGTTGAACCGTAAATAACTATAGATTGAATACCTGCCAAATCATGTTTTCCTGAGTCATGTAGCTAGCCCACCCTATAATAACCTCTGAAACCCTCACTTCGGGGTCACTCTCTGAAGGAAAGGAGAGCTGACCCCAATCGATTGGCCTGTGTGCCTATTTCCTCAATAAAC
>CM053404.1:8743663-8766953 GCA_028644305.1 Xerus rutilus | reverse complement strand
GAAAAGGGACATAGGAGATGCCGTCATGGTTGAACCGTAAATAACTATAGATTGAATACCTGCCAAATCATGTTTTCCTGAGTCATGTAGCTAGCCCACCCTATAATAACCTCTGAAACCCTCACTTCGGGGTCACTCTCTGAAGGAAAGGAGAGCTGACCCCAATCGATTGGCCTGTGTGCCTATTTCCTCAATAAACCTTGCTGCTTCTGCAGAGTTGTCTGGGCTGCACTTCTTGGGGAGAGGTGCGGGTTGGATGCAAAACTATTACTGGAAGGTTTCCCTCCTGGGCTCTGTGATCTTAGTCTGTAGGAGCCCCTAATCCTGCCCACAGACCATAGCCCCCCACTCCTGGCCATTGCAAATGGGTCTCTGCTTCCTGGCTACCCTACTCCGGTCTACCCTCAGACCCAAGATCCAAGCTCTCCATAGCCCAGCTCCAAGCTCTCTGTCACCTGCTATAAGTCTTCAATTCATTATAAAGAAATTATTAAAAACTCCATTGATTCCAGTATTTCCTGCATAGCTATTATGCTCTGGGCACGGTGTCAGGGGCTGGAATTATAACAGTGAACAAGATTCTCAGGAGCTCATGGTGCCAAAGGGAGGACACACATGACATTGTGCCACAGAGTGAAAAGTCCTGTGATAGGGAAGGAGGGGGAGTGAACTCTGGGGCCACAAATAAGGGCACCCACCTGACTCAGTGGTCAGAGAAGGCCCCAGGACTGGCAGGATCAGGTCGAGATTCCTCAGCAAGCTCATGGATCCCTGCCTTGGCCTGGTCCTCACGCTTCCCATGAGGAACACATTAAGGCCTTCTGCCCCGTTCCAAGCAGGCCAGCACCCTGAGCAAACATTTTCATCCATTCTTCTTCCTCCCTAGGTCATCCTTGCTGCATTCCTCTACCTGTCAAACTCCTACTGAGACATCAAGAACCGTGGGAACACCACCTCCTCCCGGAAGCCTTCCTGGTTTCCAGGTTCACACATCATCTCCCTCCATGTTGCTCTTGTCGTTTTCTAAATGCTCTGCTGTAGTAGACCCTATGTATGTTGTTTGCCCCATGGAACTCGGCCAGGGCAGGACTACATTTTATCCATCATGGAGAGTTACCTACAACAATACCCTGCACCGAGGTGGAAGTGAAGGTGAAGGTGAGTTCGGACAAGGCCCAGCTACGGTGAACCACGAATGAGCCCCACGCAGATTGGTACTGAGTGCTCTGTTTCCAGGTACTGAAATCCACTGTCAACTCACCCGCTACCTTCCCTGTCGAGGGCGAGTCTGCCATCTGACCGACACACTAGCACTGCCGTCCACATTCCCGACTCTGACCAAGAACAAATTTCTAAGAACAAAAATTTCCAAGACTTTCCATTTACCCACAATGAGACTGAATGAAACCTCTTGCAAATCTCATCACATTGTTCTCTCAACACATGGGAAGAACTGGCTTCTCTCCGCGATCATCCATCTCCACCGACTTTCTCCATCTACCCACTGGCAAGCCTCCACTCCTAGCCCAGCTCGATTTGAACTGGCCATCAGCCCAATCCATTCGCCCTTCCTTTCTTCCCCTCCTCTTGCACTTGGGGTCCTTTACCTTGGCTTTGCTTTGGAGAAAGTTTAAAAGGCTGGTTTCCTGCATCCCCTTTAATCATATTTTTATCTTGATCAGCGTTTTAATTTTAAAGGTAATTCTGTCTTGAATTCTGACTTTGTTGGGGGAAGGGCGGGAGTTGGACAGGGGATTGTTGATGATGGCTGTATTTTATTACGTGTCATGGTTAGACATTGGTTCCTCAAGCTGGAGGCTGGGGGTGGGGGGTGGGAAGGACACTAAGTACCATGAAGTCACAGTGCAAAATATTTTTCAAGGCGACATCAAAGACCTTTTCCATGGTGTCTTGCCTTGACCCCATTTCACATTGGCAAAACACAAACTCAAATTAAAATAAAAATACCAGGCTGGCTCCATTCAGTCAGTTGGGCTGCTGGGCTAAGTGACCGATTTTATTAAAGTCACTAAATGCAAACATTCCAAGATTTATTTTCCTTGCTTATAATTTTTTCTGCCTTTCCACTGGTGGGCTGTTTATTTCTAATAATTTGGTAGGAAAAAACATTTGCTCATACCAGTGGAGGTCTTATATGCCAAACTGCAAACCAGAGCACATTTTATTAAGGAATAAAACCCCTGGAAAACAGGCTCCAGGGGGGCCTGCTGACGGCAAGTTTATAAGCATAGTACAATTGACGCCATTATAATTAGTTCCCCCCAAAAGTCTTATTTTTCAGGGCACAGATCTGAATCTTTTTCTTTGCACATGAATATCTCCGGACTAGAGCAAAAACATTATGGAGAGTGAGTCATAGGCCGGCTTTAGGCTTTAAAGACTAATGCAGATCCTATAAATTTAACCCACATTCTTTTACTGGGAATGACTGACTTTTATGAAAACCGAGGACTGTAAATCAGAAACTTAAATAGCTTACTTTGCAGCAGATAAACACAGATTTATGTAGTGACGGAGCCCTAAATTAACCCTTTCATGGTGTCATGGAACACTTGGGGTGGGTGTTTGCAGAGGGGGTTGGGTTCATCTAGCCGTGCTGTTTCTTCCTGAGGCTGGATCTGGGGAGGAGGCCCACGGGGTGTCTATCTCCAGGAAGTGGGGGGCAATCTGGACAAGACTGTTCCTACTGATCCACCTTAGCTGGATTAAGCCTCCAGGATTTGGCCTCTGGTTATTCCCAAGGACAATCCTCAACTTGTGACAGACACAGGAGAGCTCCCTACAAAGTTTTTGTTGGGGTGGGGGAGCTGCATGTGACCCTGTTGCAGCCTGGGCTTCTAATCCCTAGATATGTGACTTCTGAAAAAGGTGCCAAACCTCCGGGACCACCACCTTCTCATCAGGAAAGTGATGCATGTGGCCATGTAAGGATTCAATACATAAGATGCCTAAAGCAGTGCTGGGCCCACAAGCTCTCAGTACCCTTCAGCCAGCATACTGCCGTAATGCCAAAAACCACCGGCAACGCTGACCAGCCTTCTCTAATGAACGAGCGCAGGTCACCTGGGGATCTAGTCATAGGGCATTTCTAATAAGCTTCGGAGGGATGCCACGCTATGGATTTGTGGATCCTGCGGCCCTGCATGGTGTAGGTGTGAGCTCCTGGAACGGCCAGCTGTACCCACATCCTTTCTCCTCCAATCCTCAAAGAGGCTCTGCCGCCTCCAGCCTTGTCCTGCCCCATAGGGCATCAACAGCATCCTTGACACACCGAGGGGTCCTAGGGCTCTCCAAAGCCTCTGCGGCTCTCTGCTCGCGGGGACAGCAGGCGCCGTCCAGCCCAGGTCCCTGTCCAGCTGCGGTAACTCTGGGGACCACAGTGGTCCCTGCCGCCTGCAGCTGCGCATACTCATCTCCAGGCTGGCCCGCCCCGCCGGCAGCTCCTGCGCAGGCCTGGGCAGCCCCAGGCCTTTGTGTTTAAACAAGGCGTGCCCTGTGTTGGCCACTAAGACTTTAAAGGGAGACAGGACCTGGCGACCCCGGGAGGGAGGAAAAGGGCATCTATCATTTTTACGTGGCATTTCAAAGGAGGAGGCTCCCAGGCGGTCCAGAGACAAAGGCCCGCGCAGGTTAATGGAGAACCCCTATTTAATCATTAACGCTTAATACTAAACCAGCTGAAGTGGGGCAGAGGGCCCCCCAGAGCTCAGGCTCAGCCCTTAGGAATGGGGGCCCCATGGGGACTTGGGGCTTTCCTGTGTCCCCGTGGTGTTTGGGCTCAGGCCCTTCCTTGCAGATGGGGCTCTCTGCTGGAGTCTGGGGTGGGAGCCTTAGAACCTGGGGCAGGACACTTAAATGGCACAGCACTGGGTATCCAGTCCTTTCCAACAGCTCCCTTTGTCCTGGAAAGGTGGCGCCACTAATCCACTTTCTCCACCAGACCTGAAGTCCAGGAAGTAAACAGTGCCCAGCCATGCACACCTGGCCGGTGGTGCCCTGCGAATTCAGGGCAGTGGACAAAGTTCCCAGAGCCTGTTCCTCAACTGTGCAGCTGAGGGGACAAGACCATCCCACCAGGCTCAGCCCTGGCCCTGAGGCTTCAGTTCTGACTCGGCTCCCCGGCCCCCACTCCACTATAGCCTGTCCACCTGCTTCCCATCCTGCACGGGGGGTCCCCAGCCTGCCACCTGGTCTCATTTTAATCATTTACCTGGACCTGGGAGTAAGGCTCCTCCCTCAATGTTTTCCCAAGTTCTAGGTCACAGTGAGAAGTCGCTTCTTTCCTAGCTCTGCCATGCCATCATATGAGGAAGAATGCAGAGCCCGGCCAGTGCAACCTCCAGCCCCTGTTGACACCTGGTTACCCTCTTCCCCAGGGTGGAAGTAGCTTCAGCCTCCATGGTTTCTGGCTAGAGTTGAATATGCCCCACAGTGGGTTTGCTCCATTTCTATCTATTTTTAATTTTTTTGGGGGGTGGTGGGTAATGAAGTTTAGCATCACAGTTGATGTTCACTGGATGTTAAACTGGATGAATTTCTCACAAACAGAGCAACCTGGGAAACCAGCACCTGACGGAGAAACAGAATTTGATCATTTTAAATCTTAGAAAACAGAATGTTCTGGGCCCCTGCCCCTGTCCAGCCACTCTCCCTCCTCCCCAGGACACCCTGTCCTGACTCCTAACAGCAGGTTAGTCTGTCTTTGGGTGGCATCACAGACTCAGGGAGTTGCCCGGGCTGTGGCCTTTCCCCACCTAATGTGTGTGGGTTCCACTCACGCTGCTGCTGAGTGATCCGTTGTGCATTCTTGTTGCTGAGGAGTAGTCAGTAATTTTGATTGTGACTTTCTGTGTATAATACTTTAATGCTGGTTTTCCATTTACCTCTGCCAATGCTTTTTCAAATTATTGAAGAATAAAACAAATAGTTCAATTTAAAAATTTGCATAACGGTACTGGGGGCAACAGGGATGTGGCCAAAGTAAGGGAGATGGTGCATGAATCACAAAGAGGTGGCATTTTAGACCCACGAGTGTAGGGTGAGGGTTACTGATCCTGTGCCCACCCCAGGCTGAGCCAGTTTTAAACTCCATCAAGTGGGAGCTTAAGGAAAACTCCAGCTGTACCTATTTCTCAGCCATCTTGTCAGCCAGGCACCCTGGTGGCATTCCCCACTAAGAGTTCCTGGTATGTTTTAGGACACAAGGGCCCAGCAGCACCTAGGTGTGCGCAGGCTCAGGGGCCCCTCCCAAAGCCCCTTGCAGCCTGCAAAGGAGGTAGGCCTGCCCCAGCCTCTCAGGACAGGCTGCTGACCTTTCCTGCTTCGTTGTGGGAAAATTCCCCAGGAGGAGATAAGATCAGGGTGGTTAGGGCCTTGCAGGGAGCCCTGTGCCTGGGTGCAGGATGGAGGGAAACTGTTCAGCTGTGGCCAAGTACCCCACTCCCACCCCTGTCTCTGGAGTGGCTGCAAATCCTGCGCCTCCTAGAAAGAGCACCCATCAGGACCACAGGGGCTGGAAGCAATGGATGACCCAGGGAAACTTGAGCCCCTGCATTGGGCTCAATTAGGTGTAGACTACTGGTTTCTCAGCCAGGGGAGGAAAAGTAACTCACAAACCCCAAGGAGAAGTGACGGTGACTTGTTCACCTTCAAGAGTGATTCGAAAGTCTTGTTGACTCACTAATCCTGGTGATCTGATCATCCCACAGGGCAGTGGATGGCCACTCCCAGAAGGCCAGGGAGAGACCTCTCTGTTCTTTCCTGACAACCCCAGGTCCCAGCTGCTCCGTGCCTTCATAGCTGCATGACCTTTTGCAAGCCCCTTCTTGCCACCCCCACACTTTAATTTCCTGGTTTACACGTGGCTGTGAACATGTGTTCTTGCATGTGACAACCATGGGGACCTGTGCTGTCCAAGCCCTGGCACAGAGCCACTCAGCAGAGGAGCCAGCCTCAGTCTGGGCACAGAGGCATGGGAGGTGGGTGCATCTAACTTGGTTTTAACCCTAATTTTGAGGGAGTCTGCATTCAAGTTCAGTTTTTTCTTTGAATAGAAGACTGAAGGAAACAGCTCTCAACAGGGTTCTAGAAAACACTAGCCGACAGACAGAGCTCTGCCCCTGCGGACGCACTCCCCGTGGTCCAGGCACCACCCTCGCTGCTCTAGGACTTGCAAAAGTTTTTTGACATTTCTGATGCTTAAAAAAAAAATCTAATTAAATTCCAGTCTATGGGCAAGTTGGGTTTGCTGTCTTGAACTGAGTGACCAATAAGACCTGACTTGCCTGGTTTTAGCAGTGAAAATTCCACAGCCTGGGACTGTTCTGGTTTTAAAACTAGAAGTTCTCCATTTCAGAAACACCCCTATTCCCAAAATGGGACGATTGGTTGCCCTCCGTACATTGCTCTATCACATTCTGCCTTGGTTATTTTCTGTGTCACTCTGATTGACAGCTATGTTCATTAGAGACTGCTAAGTACATTTCCTACATTATCCCACTTAACTTTCCTAAAACTCCTGTGAGATAAATATTCTTATTCTTGCTAAACCAACATGCCTTCCTGTTCCTGTGGGAAAGAACACTGGGACAAAGCATGCTTTCTGTTTTTGGTGCTAAAAAAACAGGTCGAGGTAAAATCATTGAGCTGATGACTGCAGGGGGCACTTGCTGCTGGAAGCCAGGCACAGCTAGGAGCTGCTGGTTAACAGCCTGGCCTCCCTGTGCTCCCAGCCCCAAGGTCCCATGTCCTAGATTCTGCCCACCCGATCAGTCCTTCAAGAGCTGCCTTGAAACTACACAGTTGAGAACTTAAGACCCTGTCAACCTCCTCCTCAACTTCCACCTACAGAGACTAAGATGTGTGGGTAGGGGCTCCCCTAGTTCAGTAAGTCGAATAAACTTGAGTGGTTGTTTTTTAAACAAGTCGACAGTTTTATCTCCCAAATTTTAGTGATGAAGTATCTGATGCTCAGATTAAGTACCTTTTCCAACAAGCAGTGAGTACTTGCTGCTGAGTACCTGGTGTGTGTTGACCATGATTAAATGCCTTACATGGTTATTTAACTCTTTTGATTTTTTTAAAATTAAAAAATTTTTTTGTGTGTGGTGTGGGAAAGGGAACCCAGGCCTCATGCATGCCAGGTGCTCTACCACTCAGCTACACCCCGGCCTTTCTTTATTCATGGCAATAATTCTGGGGATATTAATTCCTGGTATTAAGCCTTGTTTTGTAAATGAGACTACTGAGGTTTAGAGAGGTTAAGTAACTTGCTGAGGGTAAAACAGCTAGTAAGTGATAAAGTGGGGGATTAAAACCTCACTCCATCTGGCTCGGGAGCCTGTTCAAGGATCTTCTGAGACTTCCTAATATAGCAGAATACAGCTCTCTGTCTTAGTTGGGTATCTGAAGTCCTCTGGGGCCTGGCCTCTTGGAGGCAGCATCTCCCCCAGATCCTTCACATCACACCAGGCTACTGTGCACCCCAGCCTACCCACCCAGGTCCACCTGGCCCCTTCTACCCTCTGAGCCTTCCTGTTTTCCAGCCTGTGCTCTCTCCTTGGCTCTGAAATTAATGTTATCCTTCTGGCTTTGCACTTTTCAACTGATCTCCCCAAGAAGACCGTGAGCTTCTGGAGGCTTCTGTGCCTCTGCCCTCTTTAGCTGTCCCTCCTTCTGCCTCCCCCAAAGGGAGCTTTGATTTTGTATAGCGCCAAGCCTTGGTCCATCCTACCCTCTCTCTGAGCCTAGTTTCCTCATCAGTGAGATGGAGACAAAGGTACCAGGTCACAAACTGAATGTGAGGCTTGGCCAGGTGATAGCTGTGAATATACTTGTCGTGTGATGGACAGTTTGATAGGGCTTCTTTCTTGTAGCAAAATCCAACAAAGGACGGACAGGGGAACCTCACAATGTACCTGCATTCACAAACTTTTCTGTGAAATTCCGTTCCCTCTGGTTTTCCACACTGCCAAGTGGCCAGCCAGGGTGTGAGGTAGAGGTGACTGCAGATCCTGTAGGAGGGAGGGGTCATCCCAGAGAGGCAGCAGAGTGTGAGCCTCTGCCGTGCAGCCCAGGGCTTCTTGCATTAATTGCATTTTTTCATCTGTACTTTTGAAGTTTTGGCATCTTTAGGCCTTACTGCCTGCTGGGGAATGGCCCCTCGCAGTGCCAACCAAACCTCAAAGATGGCAAGCTACTTGCCTGAGAGCACCCTTTCATAAGCAGGCCCTGCCTTTGTAGAGCTCTTCTACTCGAGGTACCAGACACAGGAACAGGTACCAGGTCCAGCTGACAGCACAGAGCTGAGGGAAATGATTCTAACCAGCCACTCCGGCACCTGCCTAGCCAGCCTTGCCTGTGTGTTCCCTTGGAAACTGCAATAGAGGCCTTGCCATGTCTCTCTCCTGCTCTGCCTCCTGCCTGACCCTGGTGCTTCCCCATGGCCCCCATGCTGTGGCCCACCTCCTTCTCTTGAGATTTGTGCATCTAACACATTCTTTTCTCAATGGTAGGCATCTCCGGATCTGTTGGTCTTGCCATACCAGAAGAATATAAAACCCACATTTTGGAACACTTAGGTCTGAGGGATAGAGGGTAGCTGTGGTCGTGTGGATCCCAGCTAATGAAACTCAAGGGTGAGCAGAAGGCCGGTTCTAGAGAAGCCCTGCTCCGTGGCCACAGCAATTGGAGCAGCCCCTTCTGTGACACGGGCAGGCTGACAGCCTGGGGGCTGCTGGCAAGTGCCCCTCGTACAAACCCACCACTCGAGGGGAACTGAGCTTGGTTTCTGCCTAAGTCCACAAAGGCCCAAACCAACCACCTGGCTCAGCTGTGCACCCAGCAGGTGTCCACTAAGCACTACTGAGAGCCCAGCAGGCATGACGTCCTCCCTGGAAGGACCGGTGGCTGGAGAGTCTCCTCTCCATTTTCCATGTTGCTGTCAGGGGTCCCAGGTGGGGCCCACTCTGGGTGAATTGCATGAGGGCCGAAGAAGTTGCACTGCCCTCAAGCTTCTAGGCAGAGCCAGCCCTGCCTGTGACCAGTGTCCTGCAAGTGACCAGTGTCCTAGGCCTGTGATTTCCACCATCCTCTGGGTGTCATATAGGTGGAATTGTGCAAATAATAGCCTTTTGAGAAATCTTCCACTTAGCATCTTGCTTTTGAAATCCACCGATTTTATCACTCTTATTGTTGAGGGGATGCCCTTGTCTGATAGACCAATTTGCTCCACAGGATTTTCACCAGTTGAAGGACATTTGGGCCACTTTCAATTTGAAGTAATTTTGCATAAAGCTACTATAATTGTTTATGTTCAGGGTTTTGAGTGAACGTAAGTTTCACTTAACTTGGGTAAACACCTAGGAGAGGAATTGATAGATCATATGGCAGCTGCATATTTAACCACACAAGAAACCGCCACACTGCTTTTCCAAAGTGGCTTTGCCAGGCAACTTGCCCCCAGCAATGAATGCGGACTCCAGTTGCCCGGCATCCTGCCCAACTCTTGCTATCGTCAGTTTCTTTCTTTCTTCTTTTCCCGCCTTCTTAACTATTTTAGTAGGTGTGTATGAATTTGAAGTATTTGTTTTCTAGGGCTGCCAGAATAAAATATCACAGATTGAGTGGCTCACACAACAGATTTATTTGCTCAGTTTTAAGGGCTGGGAATCTGAAATCAAGGTGCCATTTCTTCCCTGGGCTTGCGGATGGCCGCCTTCTTGCTGCGTCTTCACATGGGTGTTCCTCTGTCTGCGCACATTCCTGCTGTGTCTCCACATGTCTGAATTTCCTCTTCTTACAAAAACACTGGTTGTATTGGATTAGGAACTGCCTTATAGGCTTCATCATGACCTCCTTGAAGATCTTCTGGTCAAACATGGTTACGTTGTGAGGTGCCGAGAGTCAGGACTTTAACATAGGGATTCCAGTGCATGGGACACAACAGTCCATAATGATCAGTGTCAATACATCTCAGCCCAAGCACACAGAAGTGAGCTGCCTCTATGTGGGAAAATGAGAGTGGGTTTCCTAGTCTGTGCAGCTCAGGTTGGAATCCATCACCTTGGGAAAGAACACTGGTCCCTCCACTGGCTGTGTGGTGGGAGCGCAGACTGTAGAATCAGATGCCAGTTGTGGAGTCGCCTCTTTTCAAAGCCACACTTGGATCACACTTGCCCCAGAGGCAAGTAGTAAGGAGGATAATTCATGTGCATGATTGCGGTGCCTGAGAACTACAGCTTCCGTTAGTTTTTTCTCATTCAGTTTTGCTTCTTTAGCTGAGTTGTAAGGAAACTTTTGGCCTTTTCCCTACCTCCTGGGATTTGTGTTAAGGTCTAAGTGCTTAGTAAATGTCAGCAGTTGGATTTAAAGATTCTTGCTAAAATTAGCTACTGGAGACTTGAATGTGCTCTTAGATTTGTACGTGATTAGAAAACTGTCAAGTGCTGTTGAACGTCGCCTTTGGGATTACTTGTCAAAGGTCTCAGCTGTTCCTGTTGCCCTGACTCACCTGTTATGGACTGCATGTTTTCTCCCCAAATTCCTATGTTGAAATCTCACCCCCCACAATGCGATTGTATTAAGAGGTGGGGGCTCTGGAAGGTGATCAGGTCCTGAGTGGGATTAGCACTCTCATCAGAAGACACGAGAACTTGCTCACTCTGTTCTCTGCGGGAAGACACAGCAAGAAGATGACTATCTGAAAACCAAAAGGAGCGCCTCCACCAGCACCTGAGCATGCTGTTACCTAGATCTCAGACTTCCTACCCCCAAAGTTATGAATAATCATCAATTTTTATTGCTTAAGTCACCCAGTCTATGATAATTTGTGATAGTAGCACAAATTCAGATGCCCTCTCCATCTTCTCATCTTGAGGGAACATGCTCAGTGAAGATAAGCAACCCAAGTCTGTCCTGGGTTAACTAGCTTGGACCACAGTAGGTCAAGCTGGGCAGAGCAGTAGGCAGAAGACAAGATGGAATGAGATCTTTGCATCCCAGAAAAAGCCAAGTCAGGCAGTGAGCCACCTTGGAGCGGAGTGATATTAGACCTTAGAACCAAGCACAGTGACCAAAAGCAGAGATGCTACTGGAGCATCTGTAGACTGGCCATGGAGGCCACATGAGCTAAGTCAGGGGGCAGGGAAAGGAAAGGCAGGTCCAGAGAAAAAGCCAGGATGGAGACAGGTTTGGCTAACCAAGAAGGAAACTGGCTTGCATGCCAGTAAAGGTATCAGACACACTTCCTTTCACAGTAGGAAGTCAAGAACAGTTTGAAGTTGGAATTCTCCTCATCTAAGCTGGAATTTTGGAAGAGAGTAAAGAGGGAACAGCTTTAAACAGGGAACCCAGCTGGAGGGGAGGCCGATGGTTCAGAGAAGCAGAAGGCGATGGCAACAGTGCAGGAGAGGCACAGAGATGCTGGAGAGCTGGAGCTGGCTGGTGGCGGCAGGATGTGGTGGAGAGAAGAGGGTGAAGCTCAGAGGGGCCTTTGTTGTGTAGCTTTCTATTGCTGCAGCAGTGCATGACTATAAACACGGAGGTGTCACTGGGCTGAGAACAGGTGTTGCCGGCTGTGCCTCTCTCTGGATTCTCTAGGGAAGCCAGAAGCTGCAGGATTTATACACTGTCAGCCTCTGCCCTTGGAGTGAGGGGTGAGCCTGGCTGTGCTGCTGGCCACCCCTGCTCCACAGGCAGTTCTTGGCCACCCCCTGTTGCTGCTGGGCATTTTCCTAAAATTGCATAGACTAGGAAGCCAGAGTCCCCCAGGAAAGGCTGTGGCAGGTGGGACCCAAGCAGGTAGTGTGGTGTGTGTGTCCACAGAGGCTTTGGAATTGGCACACCCCCATCCTTCCCAGGCATAGAAGCTAGGACAGGTCACTCCACCTCTCAGCGCCTCTGCCTCCCAGCTATAAAGCTGGGGAAATAATAGTGCTTATCCCCACAGGGTGGGTAACTGTGAGAATTTCATAATGTTTGTCCTCAGTCCAGTGTCTGGTCTATGTCAAGGCATGATAGATGTTTTCTTAAAAAAGACCATGCAATTAGACCAAAGCCACTAATCAAGTACCAGAAGCAAATGAGTCATGTCTTGCTCACAAGTGGCTGTCCTGACTGCTTGGTTTGGGGACCCAGGAAGGTGGGAGACATAAAATAGAGCAGAGGAGATGCTAGCTCGGCCTACAGGAGGAATGAGGGCTGTAGATCCAATGAGGAGACACATCTTCCTCTGGCCAGCCCTGAGGAGGAGGTAGGCACAGGGTGGGGGCCTGGCTGTGGGTTTCCCTTGGGTGGGGGATACCTATACTTGACCCAATAGCAGCACTGAGCAGAGAGGTGCTGGGGGAGGTCAGAGGGCACCTTCGTATCTGAATGATGGGTTCAGGTGCCAAGCTGGTCCACGGAAAGCTTAGAAACCACTTGCTGGTAGCCAGATAGCATCGGACGCACTGTGGCTTACGCAGCCTTTTGGTTCACATTCTCGCGAGTCAACTGTGTTCCTATATGCCATCGTGTGGGTGGGGAGACAGTGGCATCTATGCTGGGGAGCGTGGGGGCCAAGGACAGTGTTGGCCATGCCTACTGGAATCCAGGAAGCTGCGGGGAGGGGACCTGAGGACCATAGTGCTGGCAGAAAGGAGTTTGGCTGCCTCTGCAGGAGTGTTAGGTTGCTCATCTTTCCAGGGCAACCTCTCCACACAGCTCCTGCTTTAGGGGAGCTGCTCTTTCCTTCTTTCCTGTGATTTTAATGGAAAGGAGGGGCTGGTCTTCTCAGCTTGACCCAGTAGGTCCAGCATCAGGCTGAGGAAAGGAAGCCCCAGCTCTCTGCATTGTGCAAAGGTTAGGGGTGAACTCCTGGAGGGGCCCATTCCCCTGGCCTCTGGGCAGCTGGCTGTGGAGGGATGATGGCTGGTGAAAGCTGCAGGCGCCATAGCCAAGGCCAGGGTCCATTTGCATCCACTACAGACACAGTTCTGACGGGGGAAGGTGTGGATAGAGGCTCAGGGGCTGCAGACCGAGGAGGGGCCTTGGAGAGAGGGACATGGCCAATGGTGAGGGACAGAGGGGCAGAGACGAGGGCAGGGGAGTTGGGTCATGGCTGAAGGCCACCTCAGAGGACCTCTCCTGCACAAGTTTCTCAAACCTCTAGTTCCTCAAACTGCAGTCCATTTCTTCCATGGTGATGAATACCTTGATAATGACCTATTTATCTGAGCCTTTGTTCTCCTGGATGGAAGCCCCTGAGGCAGGGCCTGGGGGACTTGTCCTGTTTCTCCTGACCACTATGGCCAGAGGACAAAGAACTTGAGAGAAAGACCAGGGCCTGATGTTGGAGCGGGGCATGGGTCGACTATTCTGGGTAGAAGTGATGCGTGGATAGCTGCGCTCCGTGGGGGCTCAGCCTGCTGCAGAGCAGGGGAGGGTTCAGAGGCAGCATAGAGGCTCAGAGGGTCCAGAACGAGGAGGGGCCTTGGAGAGAGGGGCACAGCCAATTGTGAGAGACCAGAGACTCTACTGGGTGACAGGGGGTCGCAGCATGTTCCCAGTCATTAGCTGGGCAGTGCCATTCCCCAGGAGGGAGGGGCTGGTGGACTGGAGTGAGGAGGACACATGCTTCAAGCTACAACTGGGCCTTGGAATCTGCAGGTTCTGAATCTGTGGGTTTAAGAGATTGTGGATAGAAAATATTCCAAAAAAATCATGGCAAATATATATAGACTTCTTTTTCTTGTCAATAGTCCCTAAACAATACAGTATGACGACCATTTACATTATATTACGCATTATAAGTTCTCCAGAGATGATTTAAAGTATGTGGGAAGAGATGTGTAGCAAGTTTTATGCAAAAATGACACCGTTTTATACAAGGGACTAGAGCATCCTCAGAGTTTGGTATCTGTAGAGGGTCCTGAAACCAATTCCCCGTGATACTGAGGGTAAACTACAGTGCAATCCTGAAAAACACCAGCAAGATTTACACCATTGAGTTACGCCTTACAACTCTATGACTTGAAACTTGCTTCCAAATCCAGGGCTCTCTTGGGCTCTTTTGATCAACCAGAGCCCGTGGGTCAAGTGCCCTGGTTGCCTGCAGGAGGTGGGGGCAGTTAGCCTCCCCTCCAGCAGTTTCACATTGGCTGCCAGAAGAGCACACATTTTTCTGCTACTAGGAAGCCACAGCAAGTCCCTACAAGAGACCCCAGAGCTGAGAGTTGTTAGTGCTGTTTCCACAGCACCTTCCAAGAAAGCCTGTGGGGATGTGGGGCAGGACCTGTCCCCCTACTGCCAAGGATGTCCACATAAGCCTCCGCCTTTCTCCACGGGGTCCCAAGAGTGATGATCCAGAGAAAAGGGCCAAAAATAGAGTGGGGACGGAGATGAGGGACAAGGGGGGGGCTGCCCATGGAGCCACAGATTCCACTCTGAGCAGAGCGCACAGCCCCGGGCTGGCCCCTTCCTGGCATCTGTAATGCAACTCTCCTCCGCAAGCAGAGCAGCCGCCACGAGCAGGGCCTTGTGGACTCACACATCTCTGCTCAGCAGCCTGGGCTACTTCCCAGGTCTGGGCCCCACAACCCTTTTTAGCAGAGATGCCAAGGACCTGGGCCTTAAACAAGGTCCCCTTGTCCTTCCTTGGCCACTTCTGCATCCATCTCAGGTTTTCTGGCACTCTCTGGGCTCGCCTGCTGGCCACCGGCTCTGGATCTTATGCCTCCCAGCACCTCCCCACTTCCTGACCCTCCTCCCCACCCCACGGGAAATGTGAACCTCTGTGCTCAGTACAGGCTGTCCATCAAAGTACAACTCACAGACAAAAACACCATCGCTGTGGGTGGCTTCGGGACCAGGACTGCCAGAGCTGCCGAGTCAACGGGATGTGGACTTCCTTCCGCTGGGCCAGGGCCGGCTGCCGCCTGGGCTGTTCTGGAGCCTGGGCAGGGGGAGGGAGAGAGTGCATGCTCTGTGCTTGTTTTCATGCTGGACTTTAGAGGCATTATCTATTTCCTGACCAGCATCCTGAGAGGTGGACTTTGTGATCCCCATTTTACAGACTAGCAAACAGAGGCTCCAAAAAGTCACATGACTTCCCTAGCTCCACTTCTGGTCTGGACCAGAGTCAGGATGGAAGGTGAGATTGACCCTAGCACCTGGACTCTTTTCCAAGTATTTGAAAGTGGTGCCCCCTCAGAGGAACATCTATTAATGTCAGCAGGATACAATCTAATAAGTGGACAAAATATTTGAAGCCAGAACTGACCTGGAGAATTTCATTGTCAGAATGCCACCTGTGGGGCTTGGTGGGGTCCTGTGTCTTCTGGGGAGGGGCACCTGGAACCCTCTGTCTCCTCCAGGCAGATCCCATGGTTGGGCTTAGGTGGCACCTCCTTCATCGTCTTCCCACCCCATCACTGTGCCAACATCATTCACACCTCCTGCTCCCCCCTATTCCCCTGGAAAGGCTCACTTGTTTCTGGACCCTCTCTCCATCCTGGTTCTTTGCAAGCCAAGTCTAGACCTCTGGCACCAATTGTTGCTGCCAAGGGGCTTCTCAGAGCCTGGGAGTGCCAAGTGCAGACGCCTCTGCCTCTGGAATGTGTCTGCGATGCCATCTGCTGAGCTGACCCCAAAGATCCTGATGCTATAAAACTCCCTCAGTCCCAGGGACTGGCATCTTAACAGGCTCCCTTGGTGACTCTGATGCTGGTGGTCTGGGCACTGCACCTCGAGAAGCTGCTAATGGCACTAGTGCAGAACAAACATAGCCTTTCAAGTGGCTTAAACACTGCTCTGAAAAGGAGGTGGAAGAACCACTTGGGGAGGTGGTGGGATGGGCGGGGATGCAAGTGTGGGAAGGGGCCAGGATAATGGAGCTCTCACTAGCTGCTGGTTATTTTAGGTGTTTTATCACCATAGCCCATAGTCCCCATAATGGCCTTGTAAGATAGAACTTATTAGCCCTTTTCACAAAGGTTGAAAATGAGGCTCAACGAGGTTAGAAAAGATACCGAAAATTTCCAGGGCTGTCAGTAAAGACTCAGATTTGAGGCTACATCTGTCTGGTTCCAGAAGCCTGTACAACCCATAGAGCAGGTACCAGGTGCCAGATGCCCTTCTGCAGGGCTGGGCACCATCAGTGTTTAAAGCATGTCTGTTAAATGGATGAAAAATGAATGATTGAGCAAATAAGAGAACAAAACTGCTTTGAAATCATGGAAACCAGCCCCAGAGGCTCCCTCCATGACCTCAGGCTCTAACTTCCCCTCCCACAGTGTCTTTAATCTGAAAGGTGACCCTGCTAAATTTGCCCAGTCGATAAGCCTATGCAGCACACCTGCACTTGTTATCTGAACCTGAACTCAAAGAGGAAGTTGGGGCTTTGATAAGACTGGGGTGGGGGGGTGATGCCTGGATTCATTTTCAGGCTGGAGCCAGCCATTCAGTTTGACGCCATAAGTACAAGTGAAATGCCAAGCTCTGTGCTGGCCTCCAGGAGGATGAGCGAGGACCCAGACAGTCCCCAACCTTTACGGTTTAGAAGCCACTGGGGAGGGCAGGCAGATGTTTGGGAAGTCCTTAGGAATGGGATGAGGGATGTGAAAAAGGAGAAGCATGATGCCAGGCGGTCACAGCAAACCTCCCTGGGGACGGGGCCTACAGGTTGGGGCCTGAGATGAGGATGAGGGAGATACCTACCATGCAGGGCTGAGCCAGGGGCGCTTGTTGGTTTTGTTTTGTCTGCTCCTGACTAAATGGCTTTTCACAGCTCCTTGTTCCCTGGTCCTGTCCTTTAGCCTGATCATGGTTTTGCCTCTAGGAACAGTGGCCCTGCCCTGTCCCTTTCCCTCCAACTTCCACCCCCGGCCCTCACACCCTCAGCTAGTGTCCGCTGAAGTCTCCTCATACTGACTGGGCAGTTGATTCCTAAGCTCACAAGGATTTTGTGAGCTGATTAAACAAAGCCATATTAAAACTTAAGTTACATATATAATTAAATTATATCATATATTTTATTAAAATCAAAGGTAATAAATATCTCAAACTTGTTTCTTCCTAGCTATTTTTGTTGTTTTGTGTCGTGCCTTGCGTGGGTCTGGGGTCCCAGGGGATGAAAAGAGGTCCTCAGGAGGGATGAAACAGGGTCCCACAGGACGAAGTATGGGGTGGTTGGTCGCGGAGCCAATTCATCCAGACTCTATGGGCTGGTACAACTGCTCTGCTGGAGCGAGACACAGAACCCGCTTATTCCAGGAAATGTAACAGCTTATGAACAGTCCTCAGATCAATCATGGCCCCAAGGTTATAGCCAATGGGGTACCGCTCTGTGTCAGATGTGCAGTCCATCAGCATAGGGTGGGGAAAGAGGGAGGGGAGGAGTTGAAGGTATGGGGAATGCTCCTACATATTCCCCTTTTTACTTTAATTTGAAAGGTCAGCAGGGCCTGTGTGGCCCATAAGCAAGCATGTTGGAGGGATCTGTGATAATCTCCTCATGGGAGAAAGTTATTCTGCTGGATCTCCAGACTCCTACATGTTGCATATGAGAAAAAGGGGGGAACAAACAAGACTGTGCCTGTCTTAGGTTGTACCCATCTTTCAGAGCATCTTACCTGTCATTGGTTAACCAGCCCGTGCGAGTGAGGGGAGGGGACAAATGAGACTATGCCTGTCTTAGATTGTGCCCCTCTTTCAGAGCATCTTACCCGTGATTGGCTAAACAGCCCATGGGAATGTGCCTCGAGATGAGTTCTCTCCTAAGAGAAGCGGTAATGAGGTTGGGTGGAGGTTTGGGGTTAGGGTCAGCCGAAGCTATGAAGCCTTGTGTTTCCAGCAAAGATGGGATGGGTGAGCTTCTTATATGTTCTTGAGGGCTGCGATCCATACAGTGGGAATTTTCTTGTGTTCCTGTGATTCTTTAGTGGTATGAACTAAGAGAGCTTGTTTAGTTTCTAGTTTGGTTAACTGCCTTTTTATACATTTGACAAAGAGAAGGACCAGAAGAAGGTTTAGAACCCTAAGCCCTATGATAATCCAATAGGATGGATCTAACAGAGCTGATCACACATTTTGAAGAATAGAAGGGTCAAAGACAACATTAGTTTTGGTTTAGGTACTCACAGAAGGGACTTCTTTCTTCAGGTGGGGAGTTATGTTGTCTTCTCAAGAGAGGCTTGGATGAATATCCCTGGCTGGGATCCAAAGGGGCTTAGACTGTGTTGAGGGGGGGGGACACAAGCATAGCATAGCCTTACCCTTGTGTGAGCAGAGGGTCTAAGCCCTTCCATTGAAGGGTCAAGGGGTCTTTCCATTGTACCAAGGGAAGGGGGATAGGGAAGGTAAATGGATCCCAGTGTCAGATTGCTGCATTGAGGCATTGTTTATCAAAAGTGAGATAGTTAAGGGTAAATAATGCATCCAACAACCTCAAAGAAGGGTCCTTTTTGGTGGAATCAAATTTCTGATTTAGAGTGAGATTGGTTCTTTCAATGACTGCTTGTCCCTGGGGGTTATAGGGAATTCCTTTGGTATGGGAAATTCCCCAGGAAGTTAAAAATTCCTTCAATCTGAGGGAGACATAGGTTGGGCCATTGTCTGTTTTGATTAATCACAGGATGTCTACAAATAGCATTGCATGCTTCAGAGCCTTAATCACATATGCTTCTTTTTCCTCTGTGAGGGCAGTAGCATACACAAGGGAGGAATAGATGCCAATTATCACATGTACAAATTTAAGTTTCCCAAAGGTAGGGATATGAGTGACACCCATCTGCCAGAGGGAGTTGGGTGTCAGCCCACAGGGGTTGACTCCCTGTGGTTGGAGTGGGCCCAATGGTAACAATGGGCTGCAAGAGGAGCATGTATGAATCAGATGTTTGCATTGTTGGATTGGAATTTCAGGCAATAGGCGATGAAGTCTATCTGCTGAGAGGTGAAACCTCTGGTGTAAGGCTCTCCTTGTTCTAGAGTGGACATCATGACTTTAGGCTGACTTACAAGTTTGTCAATAGAGGCATTCTCCTCTGATAGGAAGCCAGGCAACCCAGAATGGGAGCAAATGTGCGTACTATACCATGGTTGTTGTCTTCTAATATATCCTTCAGGGTAGCCATAGGCTGATCGACAGGAAAGTCTCTGGGCCTAAATGCGGAATAAGCAATGGAAGAGCAGACCTTGACAGCATATATGCTATTAGAGATTATGTTAAGGGAAATGGTCTGATATCTTTCCAGCACCAGGATAAGTGCAGTCAATTCAGCTACTTGGACAGAATCAGAATGCCTTTGGACAAATTGATCATTTGTTATATTAGAACCCATGGTAATGTAGCCAAGATGATGAGTGTTGGTGTCTGTGAACACACAAAGGGCCATAGGAATGGGTTTGCCTGAGGGAAAGGCATGAGTGGTCACCATCAGTGGAAGATCTTTTAGGGTCTGCAGTAGTTTAGAAGGAGGGAGATGGGAAGACAGTGACCCAAGAAATCCCTCCATCATTATCTGGAAGTCTAAAGAAGTTTGTAGGAGGAAGGCAATTTGTTCCTGATGAAAAGGTATGACTATGGTGTTAGGTTCCTTATTAAAGATGGATCTAGCTTGTTCTCTGAGCATCACCGCTAAGCCTATAATTTGTGAGGTGAGACTGGTGATTTTATGGCAGGAGCCCCAGGGAGGGTGTGACCATAATAAAGGTCCATCACATTGCCAAAGGACACCTAAGGGTAACTTCAAGGTGGAAAGTACTATAGCTGACAGAGGAACCACAGGGTCAAATCTTTGAAGCTGGGCAGATATGAACAATTGATTAATTTCTGCCAGGGTGCCACTAGCTTCTGGAGTAATCTTAAGCTTTCTAGAAAGATGTTTGCTGCCTTTGAGCAGATTGTAGAGAGGCTCAAGTACTTTTGGAGGTAATGGCAAGAATGGCCTAATCCAGTTAATATTATCATATAATTTTTGTAATTCTGTCAAGGAGATGTCATCAGGAACGTCAAGAGAGGTTTTTATAGGTCGTATCACCCAAGAAAAATAAAACTCTAAGAAGAAGAAGGGAGGGTGAGTTTGAATCGTCTCCTCAGCCACATGAAGATTAGGATCCTCTAAATCTTTTAGAAGTGAAGTCAGAAGTGCTTGAAGAGATGTTGGTCTTTGTAAGCCACCAAGATATCATCCATGTAATGAGTAGTGTAGCTGTTGCTCCTTAAGGGGGTTATGGCTTTAGCCACAAACATTTGGCAGATAGTAGGGCTGTTTTTCATTCCTTGTGGCAAGACTTTCCATTGATATCACTCACAAGGGTTGGCATGGTTAGGTTCCCAGACCAAAAAAGCAAAGTTAGGCCTGTCTGCCTCATGAAGAGGGATGGGGAAAAAAAAACAATCCCTAGTGTCTATGATAGCTATATAGTGATCCATTGGGATGGCTGAGGGGAAAGGAAGGCCACCTTGACATGTGCCCATTTTTTTCCATTTTCTTGTTGATATGTCTAAGGTCCTGTGATAAATGGATTTGCCTGAAATTTTTTGAATGACAAAAATGGGAGAATTATGAGGGCTAGTTGAAGGCTCAATATGACCTAAAGCGAGTTCTTGGGGACAAGGTTTATTAATGCTGAAAGCTTAGGCTCAAGGATAGGCCACTGCTCTACCCAGCAATGTGAGGTGTCTACCCAACTAAGGCAGATCACATCCGACAGTGGGGCAGTGGCCATTAGAATTGGGGGTTCCTCTCAGAGAGGCCTACCTGTCATGGACCATCAACTCATCACGAGGAACCTTGTCATCTGCGGTAAGGACTACATCCATTTTTGAAAGTAAATCTTGTCCCCAAAGTGTGTTGGGAACCTCAGCTATAAGAGGGTGTATGCACCCAGAGTTGCTATCGGGATCCTTCCATATCACCTGTGAGGTTACTTTACAAGAGAGGGTGGAGCCACCAACACCAAGGATATTAGGTCCGTTGGTGGATTTCCAGGAGGGGAACAAGTAGGCAGTCTTGGTGTCAATAATAGTAATGTCAGCTCCAGTGTCGATGAGACCTTTAATGGGTTTCCCATTGAGATAAATGGTCATGCTAGGTTTTGTGGGGAGCAAAAGTACTGTCCAATTGACCCGAGGGGCAGGGGCCTTCTTACTTAACGGGGCTGAGGGTTGCCCCTGTTGGAGTTTAAAGGATTGGAGTGACAGTCTTGGGCCCAATGATACCCCTTTTTGCAATGAGGGCAAGGGGTGCGGGGCTTCCCTGGTAACTCAGATGACTGATTAGAGGGACAGTTGTGGGCCATATGCCCAGGTTTGTTGCATCCCCAACAGATAGGGGCTTGACAGTGGCCCATGAAGGCCGAAGGAATGTTGGGAGTCAAGCAGGACTTGAGAGCTGCCGTGAGGGCCGAAATTGAGTCGTCAGGGGTGGAAACTTCCTTAGTGGCAGAAACCCATTTGTTAAGGTCCTCATGTCTAACTGGAGTGATTGCCACTTTAGAAGTGGAATCAGCACCTTCCCAGGTGAGTTGCGAAATGAGGGCGTCTTGGCCTGGGCTAAAATTTACTTTCTTTTCAACAGCCTGGATGACACGAGTGAAGAAATCAGGAAACCATTCATCAGGATGTTGGATAAGATTTTTGAAAGGTTCCTGAGGAGTGGGAGGGCTCAGATTATGTAGGACTGTAAGAGCACTGTCCTTGACTTGACAAAGTAAATAAGATTGCTGACCAGCGCCTGAGACTGGGGGGGTGTAAAGTCACCCCTGCCCGATAGCATACCATGGAAAAATTAAGACCTTGCGTTATATTGTCACGAGCCCGTTCTTTTACAAGTTCTAGGTAAGAAGCCTTCCACTGAGGGTACTGAGGAGTGGAGAAGGGAGGTTCTCCCTTCTCTGCCTTGAGAAGAGAGAACCAATCAAAGGGAGTTTGGAGAGAGGAGGACCAGGACTCCAGAAGTTGAAGAAAAAAGGGAGAGGAAGGGCCAGCGTCTTGACAGGCCTTGCGTAGCTGAGTAAGCTAGGAGGCCAGAGTGGGGATCCAGGGGTTGACGTTGCCCTTGGCCTGGAGATTAACCATGTAAGCATGGGCAGTGGGTGGAGTCCCGTGGAAAGAGTTGGAAGGAGAGAAGCGAGTGGGCGGGTCACAGGCAGAGGGAGCAAAGTAGAGAGGAGGGGGGCGACTGCAGGGGGCGGTCAAGGCAGGGCAGGGCAGATAGGAGGGCGGGGCAGATAGGAGGGGCGCCGGAGGGAGGGGGATCTCCAGGAAGAGGGCGGAGGGGCTGCCTGCGGCCTGGGGCGGCTCACTGGAGGCAGGGGTGTGTGGCCATGGCTGTGGCCAGAGGAGGTGCGGCCGCAGCACGCCTGGCACCTTGCCTTCTCCCCACCAGGCGCAAAAATTACCGGGGGACACCTCACAGCAGCACTCTTGCTCACTTCTCCATGCGGGGGCGGGCAGAAGGGCGGGACCACGTCGTCCCTCATCTCCGCAAGGGTGGGTGGGATCCTGGACCCAGAGGCGTGGTCACTCACGCCTTCTCCCAAGGCGTGGGCCTCGCCCCAAGGGCAGTGCCAATCCGAGAGACAGAGGGCTGGTAGCCAGGGGCCTCCGGGCAGAGGAGGAGGAGCAGGGAGAAGGGGAATCAGCCAGCGCGGACGGAGCCATGGGGGAAGTTTCCTGAAAGCAGGAGGAAACGCCAGCGAAAAGAAACCGAAAGCAAAGAGGACAGAAAAAAACCATGAGATTGTGAGAAGAGGAAGGAGAATGCGAATTTGGGTCTCTAGAGACATAAAGGTACAGTGATGTTTAGGATGGGCTATGTAGTGCTTTGGGAGGGACTTGTGTGGTTTTTTATGGCGGTTCCAGGTTGGTCAGACCCGTGCGTGACTGCCGGAAGAAGCAGGAAGTGGAAGTCTGTTCCCTGACCTAACTTTATCGTCTGGGGCGGGGAGAAGCGGGATGGCCGGCGGACGGGAGCCACCTGGGAAGTTTCCCAAATGCAGGAGGAAACGCCAGCGAAAAGAAACCGAAAGCAAAGAGGACAGAAAAAAACGCACAAAGACAAACAGACACAGAGCACAATTACAGAAAGGCTGGTGTTACCTTCACCAGCAAGTCAAGAAAGACGGGCAGCCGCCACGAGTTCACTTACCGAGGGGTCGAGTAGGCCCTAGAGCCCGTGGGCGCCAATATGTTATTTTATGTCGTGCCTCGCGTGGGTCTGCCCACGAGTTGGGGTGCAGGGGATGATAAGGGGTCCTGCAGGATGAGCTATGGGATGGTCGGTCGCAG